>CM016565.1:8278726-8537680 GCA_003412495.2 Echium plantagineum
TAGTTAAGTGATAAGTGGATTACTAATGATTGTTTTATAGGGGTATAGATGGAAATTGTAAATATAATAATTGTTTCTTAATTTATGTGAAATGTCTAAAAAGATATTTTTTTGAATTGGAGGGAGTATATAAGAAAACATATAAAAATGGTTTTAAAAAAGAACATAAGAGGAAAACATGTAGAGATTTATGCTTATCATAATTTGATAATGGATAAAAAAAATTATCTAACAATTAAGGGACACACCAAAAGAAGACATTTGTACATTACTGAAAATAAATCGAATCTTAACAATAATTCCACATCAAATTGAATTACACTACACAGTGACACATACATTTTCTGGCCAAATATTGAAGATGAGAGGACAATACAGGAGATTAAGCACCAAAATCACATCAAATTTGACAAATCAAATTGGACAAAAGAAATGGGACGCCTTGATCATCGGCGGAGGTCACAACGGTCTCATTTCCGCCGCCTACTTAGCTCGATCAGGCCTCTCCGTCGCAGTCCTCGAACGCCGCCATGTCATCGGTGGCGCTGCCGTCACGGAAGAACTCGTCCCTGGATTTAAGTTCTCTAGGTGTAGCTATCTTCAGAGCCTCTTACGTCCTGATATTATCAGGTGACTTTTTACATTTAACTGACATTTACAAGTCGAGGTAGTTTCAAGTGCAGGTTTATTAGTTAGATATAACTATAATATTGTTTATTTATGTATTATGTTGCTCTTGGTGGAAAAGGGAACTGGAGCTGAAGAAGCATGGATTGAGGCTATTGAAGAGAAATCCGTCGTCGTTTACACCCTGTCTTGATGGGCGTTATCTGCTACTTGGTCCAGATAAGCAGCTCAATTTTTCAGAAATTTCCAAATTCTCTATAAAAGACGCCGAAGCTTATCCTAGGTATCACTAAGTTTAGGAATTATTCGTGTAGTCTTTTTGCAGTTTTTTTTATAGAGTTTCAACACCCATGTTCTGCTATGACTTCACATACTAAACGTATATGTTGACTGCCAAATGAGATCAAAGTTGTGATCAAATTTGAGTAACCGAATATAATTGTTCGAAGGTCAACCAAGTACATCAAATTGTAGTAGCCTAGAAGGTTATAAGAAATGAGAATTTTAAGTTTGCAATTAGTATATGTGGATAATATACATTCTAGACTTCATTGATGCTAACAGGGATGGATACTGAGATAGAAAGGTCAAGTGAGCACTAAAAACGGAGCTAAAATACTTACAAAATGAAACTATTCCTTGATTCCGAATGTCTGCTAAATTTTATGTACTTAGCTAAGATATCCTGTATATCTAGGTATGAGCATCAGCTTGAGAAGTTCTGTGAGTTCATGGATCCACTTATCGATTCCTCTACTCCTGAAAAGTTGCAAAATGCCTCATCTACCAGCGCTCGCATGCAAAACAATTTGCAAAGGTCCATATTTTGGGCTCACTGTCTACGGAGAGCAATTTCTTTAGGGCAGAAAGAAATGGTGTAAGATTTGAGGAGTTTCTCTTCTAAAGATGTGTCATACATTTTAGTCTTGATTTCCTGATTTTATATAGATGAGCATCCTGTTTTGTTGTTGATTTTGTACTATTTTGAGCATGTTCATTGTTATTTAACTCAAGTAAATACATTACCTTTTAGGGATTTCATGGACCTTCTGCTTGCCCCTGCCTCAAAGGTCTTAGACAAGTGGTTTGAGGTAACTGCCCTTCAACTCCTTTCATATATGATTTGGTTTTACAAAGATCTATTTGTTTGCAAGCTTATAAAGTTCCATAAAAGTTGAATGTTATATTACTATCCTGCTGCCATATAGACTGTCAAACTATACCTATCATCTCAGTCTGATTCTTGTGCATTTTACGTAAACAATTTAGTCAAGATCTACACCCCAAGAAAGAGAAGACAGGTATCTACTGATCTTGTGTTCATGGGCTATGATTTAGGACTATACAAACTCTATGCCACCCTCGCCTGAACTTGAGCCATACTATTTATCTACTACAATTGTGGTAAGATTTGGGACATGAATTATTGTCTCCAACAAATATGCCATCCTAAGTCATATGATATGCCTATACTCTAGCATTCTGCATGACGGGATCATGTTTGTTTCTGATAGTAGGTGTGTTTTGTTTGGTTTGCTGCTTCAATTCATTACACATCATCTTGCTTTTTGCAGAGTGATATTCTGAAGGCGACACTTGCAACAGATGCAGTTATAGGCTCAACCGTAAGTCATTAAACCATCAAGACCATGTATATGACATTAGTTTCATCATTAATTTATATTAGATTACGTGAGCCTTTTGTCGTAGGTAGTGATAATTTGTATATGCACCAGTAGAATATTTGTGATCCTTTGTACTGCAGTCTAGTTGTTTTTTATTTAAGTTGATAGAGTTACAATTTGAATTCTTTTCTACTTCCATGTTGATTATTTTGTGTATGGCGTGTGTGTCTATTGTAGTATAGATCACTTTTCCAGTGAGGTAATACAGAGTATTTGTCTTATGCAAAGTATTACTTTAGTGATGCATCGGAATCCTTTTTCATAGGAAGTTCAGCAAACCATATTGGAAATCTGTTCCAGAAACTCTTGTCTGCGGATTGCAGCATTCCAGAATACATTAGTTTTCCGAGAGAAATATTTCGATCGCATTTTTTTAGGGGATTCAAAGCGGAAGGAGTGATGGATAGTAATCGATTATATATTTAAACACTGCATGTGCTTCAATATATATCTGTTTTGTTTTTAGTTTTTATTATTTCTCTAATTTGGTTTTTAATGTGCTTCAATATATTGATTTTATGGCAGGGTATGCAAGTTTTTTGCTTTTCTTTCTACTAATACTTTCTACATTCCCATGAACTGCTGCTCCTCCGACTTCTGATCTGAGATATTGACTTATGATCATTCATTCAGAGAAATCCTTGATGAGATCATTCTATGTATCATTATTAGGATTGAGACCGAGATCACATCACATTAGAATACTAAACATGTTTATACCACTATTTGTTGTATCTTAGGCAAGTGTTCATACACCGGGGAGTGGATATGTCTTGCTCCATCATGTGATGGGAGAAACTGATGGTGATCGAGGAATCTGGTCGTACGTACTCTAGTTCGAGGGATGTCAAGGATGAATATGTTTTAGTTTGTTATGAGCTTATGACATGTTGGAGTTTATAGAAGCCATCCAGATCTCTAATCAATGATTTCTGTACTTGATAATATGTACATCTTTTTCATCTTATGGAATTCTTTGTCGGATCTCTTTGTAATTTCTCTGGTAATATCTGTTGCAGTTATGTTGAAGGTGGAATGGGTTCAGTATCATCAGCTATTGCAAATGCTGCTAAAGAAGCTGGGGCCACCATCATTACTGAAGCTGAAGTATGTCATCATCTGACCCCCTTAACATGTGACTTCTTCACTTTGATTAAAGAATAACAATGACAAAATCTTTTGTGTGTGTCTGGTTATGAAGAGGAATGTTAGTTAATGATATCTTCTTTATTGGCTAAAATGTTTAGGCTCCAGTTCATCTTAAAAGATCACCAAACTTAACTTTGTTTCTTATATAAAGAAGCTCATTCTAGATTATATTGGAGTCCTGGAGCGAATAGGAAAAGCCTGTCATATTCTTGGAGACCTGAGGAGAAGTTACACCAACAGTCTCAACTCTCAAAAATCAGAACTGCTTCTAAATTTCAGCATTGGTTCTGTTTTTCCATAAGTATGATTGAATTATATTTGAATCACGATCTGAATTCCTTAGTTGACATCCATCATAGTTGTTTGGATTAGAAAATTGAGTGTAAGGACTTTTAAACCATCCTTTTCCGTGGATTTCAAATTCCTTAAAGAAAACTTAGCTTTAGATTTGAATCCACTACTTGGATCTCAATCCCTTACATTTTTATTAGATTTTAAATCTTTGGTTATTGGTTTACTATGCTTCTGAAGTTGGTAAGGCCTATTCTTTTGGTTTACTTGTAATTTAGTTTTTTGATTGATTGGTTTGTTTTTGGACTTAGGTGTCTAAGATATTGATTCAGAACTCTGGCAAAGTTGACGGGGTGAGCGCACTTCGACAACGTTTTATTAATTTACAGCTTCCTTCGACAACGTTTTATTAATTTACAGCTTCCACTATCTGCACACATATGCCGATTCCTATCAAATCTATTTAAATAGGCTATTATAATTGTCTAGGTTTTGCTTGCTGATGGCCAAGTAGTACATTCTTCAGTTGTTTTATCGAATGCTACCCCTTACAAAACTTTCATGGTAAGTTGCTAAATTATTTTTTATCAAAAATTTCTCTTGCTCGCCCTGAAGCTTGCTCTCGTCACTCTGATAAATGTAATAATGTCCTCCTCGTCTACTATAAATCAGTTGAATTACATCTCTTGGTTGACAGGAGTTCGTTCCAGAAGATGTACTTCCTGTTGATTTTCACAGTTCTATCAAGTACTCTGATTACAGCTCTGTAAGGCTCATTACAATTTAATTTGTAAACATTAGCAAATAAATATGTCTTCAACAAAGAGGGATTAAGGAATTACTAAACAAGGAAAACGCTAGTTTGGAACTCAACTCTAATTTTTTGGGGTTGTATTACTTATTTGCCTCGTCTATATTGCCACTGTTTAAGTTGAGTCAATAGTATTGGAAGTATAAGCACATACAACACCCTAAGCGGGTAAAGCCAAAAAGAAAATAAAAATGCTGAGGTAATGTGGTCAATTTGATTCAACTTTGTTATCCATTTTTCTCATAATATGAATTATAGAAAGTCTGGATTGTGCTCTTGGACAGGCAACAACAAAAATCAACCTGGCAGTTGATAAATTACCTCAGTTTCAGTGCTGCAAGTTAAAATATCCTGAAGCTGGTCCTCAGCATATGGGCACGATTCATATTGGTGCTGAGAGGTACACCTTGCTGTTGTACAATGGGAGGAAATATGAGTGTATATGTCCGACAATTGTTCAGAGTTGCTACTCTAGTATTAAGTGGTGAAAAACATTCTTTTCACAAATCAACCAGTACGATTTACTCCCTCTGACCCAATTTGCCTTGGACCTTTTCTAGAAAAGACAAAAAGCTTTCTTGTATGGACCAGTTGTGAGATAGGTAAAGTAGAGAGAATAGTCTTAAGAGAAGTATACGAAGAAATTTTGAGCAAATTACAAATCTCCCTAACTAAATTGAGAAGAACATAGAAGGATATAATTAAATTTCAGATCTATTTTCGAACATCTTTAAAATACCTTGTTGGCTCAATTCAATTGAAGGTATTGTTTCTGATGTTTTCTGTATGTTCTTCAAATTAGCATGGAGGAGATCGACACTGCATGTCAAGAGGCTGTAAATAGGTTACCATCAAGACGACCTGTGATTGAGATGACAATCCCGTCTGCCTTAGACAATACCATTTCTCCGCCTGGTACGGACGTTCTACATATCAGATTTTGTATTCTTCCTGAAACAATTTATGTGTGATCAGACTTCAGCTTCTTTTTTAGTAGCAAGTAGAGAACTTTAGTTTGTCTTGCTGATTTGAACTCTGAAGCTTCTTTACAATGTGATCCTCCCGTTAACTTTTTTTGCTATGCTTAGCTATTTCACTATGTTCTCATGTTCAATCGAATGTAATCTAATAAATATGTGTCATTAAAGAGATACCACCATGATCGTTTCACTTTTCAGATAACATTAGCTTAGTCTGCCGTCGTCATCTTTTCCTAATCTTCATCAGAGAAAAAATCACTTTGCGTTATGAAGCATTTTTTGTAACTAAATGATAATGGAGGTGCTACGGTTACTCTTTCCTCTTTTTACGTGGCACTGGAGGTTGTATGTCTGTAAATATTTATCTGAACCTCTCTTTGTATGGGTTGTTGTTTGTAACGAAATGGTAATGAAGGTTCTACTGTTACTCTTTCCTCTTTTTTACGTGGAGCTGGAGGTTATATGTCTGTAAATATCTATCTATACCTCTCTTTGTATGGGTCGTTGATCAACAGTTCAAATAAGGCCATTAATTGTTTTTTCCTTTTCCAGGTAAACATGTAATCAACTTGTTCATTCAGTACACACCTTTCAAACCCACTGATGGTAGCTGGGAAGACCCAACATATAGGGTAAGGTGATTTCTTTATAAAAGTGATTTCAATCTGATCCTGTATTGGAAAGATTTAGCATATTTTACTGCCAAGAAATATGGAGTCAGCTTTTATTGTTGAAAGAAGCTCATTGGTTATCAAATATGTACTTAAAAACACCTAAGCTTGAAAATTAACCATTGACTCGAGAAACACACATTTTATGTTTAACGGAAATTTTCTGCATGCTTTTTATGTTTAACAGAAAATATTCTGCAGGAATCTTTTGTGAAACGATGTTTCAACCTAATTGAAGAATATGCTCCGGGCTTTAGTTCTTCAGTTATTGGCTATGACATGCTGACTCCGCCAGACCTCGAAAGAGAAATTGGATTAACAGGTATTTCCTGTAGATATGTTTGCTTTGCAAATGAGGTATTTTACTTCCCTTTCTATCTGTGTCTTTCGACTTCACACAAGCTTTTCAATTAAACTTTGAGTATCTCATTCCCGCTTTTCCCTCATATCCGCCATTTCCCAGGTGGTCAAACATGTTTTGGGATTTCCGAGAAGGTTCATTTCTCAGAATTTCTGTAGCGGTTTAGTGAGTATAAATGCTGCCACTGCATTATTGAGCAAAAAGAAGTGTGTATCTGATATGTTGTAATGCTTTGCCATGTTTATCATAATGGGAATCGGTACTATAATGGGTGGAGATTTAGGCCAGGCATATATATACATTATGCATTGACCAGCATAAACTAGAATTTGCTAAGTTGAAAATGGATGAATTTTTTTTGTGCTGGTTTACGCCAATACTTCGATTTCTTGATAATTTACCATTACCCTTTACATTTTGACAGGAGGTAATATCTTTCATGGTTCCATGGGATTGGATTCTTTATTCCTCATGCGACCTGTAAAAGGATGGTAAAGTTACTGTAGGTTTAGGAAACGTGTTATGTTTATTCAAATTGACAATGTCGTTGATCAGTTCCATCTTGGGTGCAGGTCAAACTACAAGACCCCAGTGCAGGGATTGTATCTGTGTGGGAGCGGTACACACCCTGGTGGAGGTGTAATGGGTGCTCCTGGTCGTAATGCAGCCCGAGTTGTAATTCAAGATTTCAAAAACTCATCATAACAGATGGTCTGATCTTGGTGTCCGCTCGTTTTCGTTTTGTTCCTGGGTGCATTGTCGCGAGGGATGAATTCCGTGAGAGAAGTTCACTTCCGGTGCAAGAGGCTAAAACATTCTTTCCAGACGCCAAAGAGACTTCGATGATGGATAACATAAAGTTTCATATATAAAATAGTCCATTGAAGAACAAAAATTGTTTTCTCAATTGAGGACCTTACGAAAACTGTTTTCTCAATTTAAGGGCTGAAATCATTGTTTCACACATATCTATAAAAATGCAAGATTAACAAATAAATTTGAAATTTTATTAAAATGTGTGCAATTCAAATGAGCCTTCCAAGAAGTAGTGGTGTTAATCAGTTGGATTCAAGCACACATCAGGTAACTCAATTAATTAGACATATTATCAGATAAGTAGTCTATTGTTTTGAGTTTTTTTGTTTTCTTTTGTAAATTAGCGGTGAGGTGAGTATCGAATCATGACCTTCAGGTCATTAGCAAGAGTTTTTCCAGTAGGTATTCAATTAATTATATTGTTTAAGAGTATTGAGCAGTTTTTCACAGTTGTCTGATCCAGATGTTGGTCAGGGTGGTATCAACTAGATTTTCGACTCGGTCGTTTACTCGTTTATATATGAGAATGTATAGAGAGATTACTGTCTACCTATAATCCAATTGTTTCTTTTCTGGTATTGAATAGTACTTTCTACCTAAATGGCTAAATCTAATAGAATGGGAAGGAAGAGCTTACGGGTCAGGCAACCTTTATGTAGATATAACATTAATCAATAATTAAACAAGCTGGAATAGCTCAGTTGGTTAGAGCGTGTGGCTGTTAACCACAAGGTCGGAGGTTCAAGCCCTCCTTCTAGCGTTTAATATTTTTTTCCATTCTTCCTTTCTATATTACTCCCTCCATCCCTATTTCATCGGGCCATTTTGTTTTCTTATTGTCAATGAGAAACCATTTAAAACGTAATTATTTCGTAGTCTACACACGAAAAATTATAATAAGTTGATATTTCAAAAATATATTGAGACGAATCTAACATGAATTCATGATTGTATTATTTTTTGTCGACTAATAAGAACTAATGGTTAGTTCTTCCAAAATTTGACAAAAAAAATCACATCTCTAGTAATTAGGGATGGGGGAGTGCTATACTTTCCTTCTGATAGCGTTTTTTCCATTCTTCCTCTTTATTTTATTGGTAGAATTATTTCTCAGCTAGATAAATTTCATACGAAAGAAAACTTATTTCAAAAATATATTGAGACGAATCTAACATGAATTCATGATTGTATTATTTTTTGTCGACTAATAAGAACTAATGGTTAGTTCTTCCAAAATTTGACAAAAAAAATCACATCTCTAGTAATTAGGGATGGGGGAGTGCTATACTTTCCTTCTGATAGCGTTTTTTCCATTCTTCCTCTTTATTTTATTGGTAGAATTATTTCTCAGCTAGATAAATTTCATACGAAAGAAAACTTATTGTGTTTTTTATCTTGTCACAGGTCCATACCAAGGAGCCTATCATCCACCACCATATAGACCTTCGAATTGCTGGAAACCAGTACAACTAACTTCTTCCAAATTCAATTGTAAATAGCCTTATAGTTCGAATTGTGCAGCAAATTAGAATTTCTAGCATCTGTTTAAGTAGTTTGTTTTTACAATCCATAATGTTACCATCCAGGATAATTTAAGACTAAAGCTAGAAACATCATGGCAAAGTTACATAATTAAATCTACATTATAAGAACATTGAGGCTTCATAGATGAAATAAGGATCACTTGATCTCCTACAAAGTGCGTTTCAGAAATTTTTGAAAATCAAATGACACTTTATCCCCCTCGCATATGGGCACCCAACTCCCCAAACTGATCATCAGCTTCCACAGTGTCCTCTGACAAACGAACAGCATCCAACTTCTGTTTCAGGACATCTATAGCGTTCAGCACCAGCTGGGAGGCTTTGATTGCACCAGTTGACTCCACCGTAAAGATGAAACTGTCCTCCTTTGCATGGATTTCGATCACTCCTGCCTTACCCATGGCTTCAGCTTTCTTGAGCACTTCATCATCATATGTGTATGCTTCGGGATCAACCACGAGCACCTGTGAAATAAAGACAAGGGAAAAATATATACTGTATCAAATACTTCACTGGATATCTCAGAGTTGAAATCTTGAGGAGGCCAACAAAAGTTGTATTAAGTCTGTAGATGATGGGCCTACTTCAGCACACTTAATAACCATTACTGGTATCCATATGTATACCGAACTCTTACATCAAAGGAGCACTCACATTACAATGAAAAGAAAACGGACAGTAGTCACACCTACTGTTATTCATTAAGGACAATTAATTAATTACCATGGATCATTATAAAGTTCTAATTCAAACAGCAAAACATTCAAAGTGACAAAAAAATAAAAAATAAATAAATAAATAAACAGCAAAACATTCAAAGTGACAAATATTTTTGCTTCCTGGACTGGATTAGCACGGCAAACTAAAAATTCGGCTTAAATATAGTGTGGAGATAACAGTTAAACAAATTCTGTCAAAAAAAGATGAAGTGAAGGTTAAAATGAATATAAAATTTTCTAACCTGCTGCGTGCTTTCATCATATTCAAACACTTTCGTTGGACTACTTTCAACCAAACTTCTTTTCTCTGCAGGTGTAAGCGTCTCCATCAATGCATCATTGATATATATCTCAGGCTCATACATGAAAGTTACAGTTGCTGCAGGTTGCCACTTCGCGTGATCTTTACCAATTCCCTTTCGGGCAATGGCCCGAAGCCTCAGCTCTTGTCCACGTCGTAACTTGACAATTATGATACCCCTACAAACAGAACAGCCATAAGAAATTATCTACCCACCATATATGACCTGAGATATTTCAGAAGCCAAAAATATCACCTGAGCAAAAATACTGCTTGTACCATAAACTCTCTAAATAATTTTCATACTAGGAATCCAGAGTATATGTTAGAATTTTTAGAAAACCAAGTCAAGATGATCACCAAAACATCAAAACAACCAGAATAGACACCTAAAATCTAACAAGGACAAAATTGATGCACAATACTGCTAGTATGTGTTGGTACCACACCATAACAAACTAAAAAATCTTTTTTGGGGCATTAGATAACTCAGGGAATAGCCATAATTAATTGTTTCAGACCTAACATTTGTAGTTACCAAAAAGCAAATGACAATGTCATGCGTAAGCAACAACATAAATCAGAGTTCAAGGAAGAACACCAAAACCCCCAAGAATTGAGTTAAAACGGTAGTTGAGAGCATAACAGCCAAAAGAATGCAATATTGAGAACTTTCAACCGAGGATAAATTTGAAGAGATTAATGCACTGGTGCCAACACCAAGTGATCCGCCTACGACCATAGAGTATGGACCCAGGCAATCCAATTGAAACATTGGAACTTCCGAACCCAGTGAATAAAGCAAGAACCAGTGGAATGTTGCAACAAAAAATATAAGAAACCCGCAGACTTAAGTAGATCAATTGACTTCGGGAGTGGATTCATGAAAATTGTTCCAGATCTTGATGTAAGTACTCATTTGAAATGTTTCAACCAAAGTTGTGAATAGCGGCGCAATAGAGGTTTTTTGGAGTTTCGCCGCTGTTGACAGCTAAGCGCTATTCACAACTTCGGTTTCAACACTAGACATATATCCTTAGTCTTTATGAGAAGAAAATCACTTTCTGGCATCAACAGAATTTGATTTTTCAAATATGAGACTAGGACCAACATCTAATTGTCGTTCTACCTTACCTAATTTGTTGAGATGAGAACCATGAGATATCCTTACCCTGTGCACTTTTCTTACCAGAGCCATTAGAATTGTCACATAACTACTACAAGAATCAGTATATTGACTCGAAAGACCACGTGGAAATACAGCCACCCTTATCAATTCCCTTAACCAATTCTTGAATTACATTTGCAAGCTAATTTTTTTAGGTTTTACCCTCACCTCGATTCACCATAATCCCTACACACCCACATAATCACGCATAAACAAATACATAACCACAACAAATCCTTTAAAAATTAATTCAATTACAAATTTAGAACATATACCTGCTATCAGCAGCATCCATCCCAGCAGAAACATCAGTAAAATCGACGGGCCTAACACTCGGGTCGGAGCTAAGCAAATCCTTGCTTGTAACATCTAGCGTCTGGTCCCCATGGCACTTGACACGCAGATAATACTCCACGGAGCAATACTCGCACTGCCCATCTCCGTCGCAGGCGTCGCAGTCACGTGAGAAGCGCATGCTCATGGCACGCTCACTGGTCAACGGGATGAGCCCTAGGCGGTGGGCTATGAACTCGTCGTTGAGGACGGAGGAGTTGACTTCGATTTCGACCAGGTCGATTGCAATTATCGGCACCTCCGCAATCATCACGCGCCGCAGCGCGTTTGCCATGCTTGCATCGGTGTCGCGTAGCTCGAATTTGCAGTAGTCGTCTTTGAGCTCGCGGATTTTAACCTTCGGGAAACGCTGGTAGGAGACATTGTCCATTTTCAGGTGAGAGGGGGCGGGGGGGAGACAAAGAGGGGGCGGAAGGTTTTGGGTTTTGGGGGATGAGTTGATTTTTGTTTGATTTGTGAGTGTGATTTTTCACACTGTGATTGTCTTGCTTTGAGTAAATATTATTTGAGTCAATTAAAATGGTAAGTTTTTTAAAAAAAATTGAGTACATGTCCAAATATTTTCGGGACATAATGCAAAAATTAATGTACAATATATTTTTGAAAATTTTAAAACCCTTTCAAAACAAGAGTACAGTGCAATCGCGCTCCCTCATCATGCCAAAGGCCTGGCTAACATGCCACAAATGCGTTTTTTAAGGGCTTCCATTGAGCATTCATTAATGAGTAGTTCTTTATCTAGTATTTATAACATTAACATACAACAATTATTTCTTAAGAAGATTGATGATAGTTGTGTACCGTCTATAAAGTTTAGTGTATTGTTGAACTACAATTACGATTGAGATCCACATAAATCATGTAATAAAATCTCCTGGAATGATCTAATTATCTTACAATGTAATAATTGATCACTAACCATTTTCTCATTTTTAACATTAGTTTTTGTTCTATATATATAATCAACAATTATAGATTCATGCATCATAAGATCAAATTAGTATTCAAGCAACTTATTACATAATTCATGGGCCTCCTGTAGTGTTATATGGTTACTGTATAAGTCATTAGTAGTTTAGTACTAGTGGTGGTTTGGTGGACTTGTTCATCATATCAAGTATCAACAATTAGGACATACATTAACACTAGAACAAAAAACTTAGTTTAATTCAATAATGTATTCTTTTTCAAAATGAATTGAGTTTTGCTATTTATCTCGTTAGAAGACTCAAAACTAAACTTATTAATAATTTCAAAATTGTGTGATTTTTCATGTGTTTTAGCGTGAAAATAAATATATATGCATATCAACTTTTAATAATTTAGCTTAATCAAAGTTAGTCAAATAAAATTGAAATTATAGTATATATCTAAGTTAATAAATCAAATAATTGGCTTAGTATTATTATAAAGGTAAAGTCGTTAAAATTTAAAGTCGAAAGTCTAATTGAGACATGTTTAAAGTTTAAACAATAAATTATTACTAGTCTGGTATTGTTAAAGCCTTAGGAAAGTTACGTTGCCGATATTTATGATTTTACAGTTGTCTCTTACAAAATGTGGCTGTAGTTTAGTGGTTAGAATTCCACGTTGTGGCCGTGGAGACCTGGGCTCGAATCCCAGCAGCCACACATTAGTAGAATTTTGCAATTTTGTAGGAAAATTAGTTCCACCTACTTTTTATTTGGCTAATTGGCAGTTTGTCCCGCTATTAGTTAATTTTTTATGGATCTTGAATTATCGTATCTTGCTTGGCGTGCTCTCTAAATAAATGATATCCTATATTATAGGAGTATATTGTTTTTAAACTAATCTGATCCCGTTTTTCACATTAATATATACATAAATGAGTTTAACGAGACGGTAAAAAAGGAACTAAAACAAATTTTAAAACAAAAGTTCACATTACTATGAGGTACATTTTGAAACAAATTTTAACATGTGAGAAACTTTTGTAATAATACTTACATAATATTTAATTATATACTCCATATATACGTATCCATAATTATTGATAATCGTAAAACAAAAAATATTATGCACTATAAAACAAATAAAATATAAAAAAACATGCATAATAACTAATCCTAAATTAGAGAGCTCAATTTCTAATCTAAATTAGTCATTCGTTTCCAATTTTTTTATTTTATTATACTTAAAACCATACGTGAAACTCAATACTGAGAAAATATTTTGATTGGATAAATACTAAAAATGACGAAAATATTTCATATCTAACGTCTCTTTTTTTTTTTCAATAAGTCCTTCTCCTTGTCTAACTCTCCTTGACTCTCTTTTTTGAATGTAGATGTAAACTGATAATATCATCATATTACAACTCCTACATTAAAACAACTTGAAACATCTAGTTATATATACTTCTTGTTATGTCTCTTCCCACGTAGATGCCTGATTTTTGGTTTTCGAGGAAGATACAATAATATTCAAGTGATACTGCATAAACACAGTAAGTACATAAATATTTATATGTTTTGCGTTTCTATACTTTGAAAAAAGATTTTATGGGAATTGGAAACAAACTTTGGTGGCAGCAGAGAAATGGCGGAGAAGGTGGAGCCACCAAACGGAATAAGGGAGAAGGGGAAGCACTACTACACAATGTGGGATACGTTGTTCGAGATTGATACAAACTATGTTCCTATCAAACCAATAGGAATCGGTTCTTATGGAGTGGTTTGTTCGGCTATTAATAGGAAGACGAACGAGAGGGTTGCAATAAAGAGGATCAACGATGTTTTTATAAATAAAATCGATGCAGTGAGGACTTTGAGGGAAGTGCAGTTGTTGAGGAACATAAAGCATATGAATGTGATTGAGTTGAAGGATGTAATGATGCCTAGTTATTTCAACACTTTTAAGGATGTTTATTTGGTTTATGAGTTAATGCAGACAGATCTTAGCCAGATTATTAAATCTCCTCAGCCCTTGTCCGATCATCACTGCAAGTACTTCCTTTTCCAGGTAGCTATAATTTCTCTAGACCCTCTTCTTTTTATATTTACATGTTGATTACACTCGGTTAACTGATTCGTCTCTTAAGCTTTAGGCATTCTTGAATCATTTCTTGGTTACCATATTATTGTAGATAATGTCATGCAGCTAGAAAGTGAAATATTATGTTCAATGTTGTTCTCTGAATGAATCATCCGACCCTCTTGTATCGCGATTATATATAATTTATTAGTACAATTTAGAGTGCTGAATAATTAGCATGTCCTGTTATTACCGATAGTCAGTAATAGATTAGATTGGTAATATGTATGTTCTGAAACAATGAGTGTATTCATCGTTATTTTGTTTGTCCTGCATCTGGTGGACTATGAGGTATCTACAATCAATATGATTATGAGAACAAGGCTGTAAGCAGATCTTTGCAACCATAAACGAAACGAAACGAATAAGATGACAGTTGAGTGTGCAACATGTGGAAGTTTCTTTAATATGGCATGTTGTATTGACTTGGGTCTGTTCTGATGCAATGTTGAGTGTTTTTCATACTGATATAAATGCATCTAACTATGCTAAAATGTTAACCAACATTATGCTAACTCTTTCTCTTCATCTTTCTGCTCACTAGCTTCTTCGAGGACTGAGGTATCTACACTCGGCAAACATTCTGCACCGTGATCTGAAGCCTGAAAATCTCTTGATCAATGCCAATTGTGAACTAAAGATTTGTGACTTTGGGTTGGCACGAACAAAGACCAATGATCAATTCATGACGGATTATGTAGTCACTCGTAACTTCCGTGCACCAGAGCTCCTCCTGAGCTGCAACAACTATGGCTCGTCAATTGATGTCTGGTCGGTTGGATGCATATTCGCAGAAATTCTAGGCAGAAAATCCATATTTCCAGGCAAGGATTGCCTCGATCAGCTTCGGCTCATCATCAGTGTGATAGGCACTCAGAAAGATGCTGATCTTGAATTCATATATAACCCCAAAGCAAGAAAGTTCATAAAATCCCTTCCTTATTCAAGAAAGAAGCCGTTTTCGACGTTATTCCCTCAGGCGGATTCATTGGCAATAGATTTACTTGAACGTATGCTAGTTTTTGATCCATCCAAAAGAATTACAGTAAGGGAGGCTCTAGATCACCCCTACATGTCATCCCTCTTCGATCCGAAATCGAATCCTTTGGCTCCTTATACTCTCAATCTGGACATTGATGAAAGTATGGAGGAGCCATTGATGAGGAAGTTGATGCTGAGAGAAATGCTGTACTATCATCCTGGACGAGCTTATGAATTCTATTGATGGTTTAGTTAGGCTGTCAACTTCCACTACTTTGTAGTATTTGACCATTATTTTTGTTAAGAGTGACGTTCCCAGATCTTATAAATTGACTCGGGAGCACACCGAATTCCAATATGGGTGTGCATTTTAACAATTTTATCAGTAACAATAAATTACATATTTGACCATAGGATTCTGTATTTACATATTTGACCACATTTTAAAGACCCACTGAATTCTGTATTTATATATTTGACCATTGTTTTATCAGTAACAATAAATTACTAGTATCATTCATGTACAATTTTGACATACTTTACGCATAAGTGCATAACATATAAATATTTAACTTATAATGCTTTGTCAAAAAGATAATCTGATCATTTTCTGATGATCAAATTAAAGTGACCTTTTATAACATCTATCAAAAAACATAACCATAATTCGAATTAAATTTTAATTTTTGTTAAGAGGTTATCCGAAACTTTACAATTAAAAAGAACTTGAAAATAAAATATAGAGATCATAAAAATCCTATCTAAAGGCATATAAATGAATGAAATCAAGTTGAAGTTGCGAAATTATATGATTATTTTTTATAGGAATGTTAAATAAAATATAAAACTTTTTTTTTTAATATATGTACAAATGGTTCGAACGACAACTAAAAAAACGAAAGGAGTCTTACTTTTATCAATTTATCAAATGCATTAATTATCACAAAAAGCACTCAACAATTAGAGAACTCACACTAGATTTATTATAAATTTTCCTTATATCATTTTATCAAATTTATGAGTTAATTTTAAATTTTACATAAATCAAATGCCCTATTTATACACCTTAATTCTACTCTATTTATATTTTTACTCAAGTCGAAGAAAAACTTAAATGATTTAAAAGTTGAAGACAAACTCAAATTATACGAAAATATGTATGTTATAATTCAATTTTGAGCTAAATATAAAATATGATGAATGACGAATGGAAATCGAAGATTGACAGAATAATATTATTAGATCAAACAATACTAACTTGATATTTTTAAATCGAATACGAATTCGAATATTTTTATAAGAATTCAAAGTCCATAATAATTCAGTTCGGTTAATATCTATCTGTCATGTCCAAATATTTTAAATGACAATTTTTTTGTATGATTGTATTCCCCTTTCCAAATGTATTACATTTAGTGCAGACAGTAATATTCTCAACTTCTTTTATTAGAATGACAATTAAAAAAATTCGAAAGGAATATATCATTACAAAACAAATAAAATAATTTATAAAAACAATAATTACTACTCCGAAACTTAAAAACAAAATTCCCTTCAACCACGAAATTTTCAACTAAATGTCTCTAAAATTAGACAGCTCACTTCCTAACATAAATAAGTCATTCGTTTATATTCTTTATCTTATACCAAGCATGAGTCTCATCAATACAAGATAAAATATATAAAGTAATAACTCCGTCCCTAAAAGATTGTCACATTTTGACTTTTGTTGGTCAAACATAACAAAATTTGATCATGAATTCTCATTAAATAAACCATAAGAAATAATATAACTTTGTCAGACCTTGTTAGATTCGTGTCAATATATATTTTTGAAAATATCAACTTTCTATAATTTTTTCGCATGTAAAATAATAGATATTTACATTTTAAATCGTGTTTTGTTGACCATCAAAAGTCAAAATGTGATAATCATTTAGATATGGAATGAGTATTTGATAAATACCAACTTAAGAAAATAATCGATATGTGTCTCGTATCTTTTTTTATTTCCATAAATCCTTCTCCTTGTCTAACTCATCTTCATTCTCTTTGTTGAATGTAGATGTAAAATGGTATTATGATAATCAATTCATCATCACATTACATCTCCTATATTAAAACAACTTCAAATATATATCAACATTTAATTTGCGTCAAAATTCGCTCTACTTATTATCTATATATAGTTATATACTAACAATAGTTTGGTCCTTTTCCACATATCAAAAGTGACATATAGTTTACCTGATTTTTGGTTTTGGAGGAAGATTCAGTTTCAAGAAAAGCAACACAAAAAAATATTCAAGAGATTACTGCATATACACAGTAAGTATTTACAAATATATGTATGTTTTGTGTGTTTTCCTTTCTTTCTGTTAATATTTCATTAACGTATATTTAAAAAAATAATTTATGGGAAATAATTTTGGTGGCAGCAGAGACATGGCGAAGATGGTGGAGCCACCAAACGGAATAAGGCAGAAGGGGAAGCACTACTACACAATGTGGGATAAGTTGTTCGAGATCGATACAAAATATGTTCCTATCAAACCAATAGGATGTGGCTCTTATGGCGTGGTTTGTTCGGCTATTAATAAGGAGACGAACGAGAGGGTTGCAATAAAGAAGATCACCGATGTTTTTGGTAATAAGATTGATGCAGTCAGGACTTTGAGGGAAGTGCAGTTATTAAGGAACATAAAGCATATGAATGTGATTGAGTTGAAGGATGTAATGATGCCTAGTTATTTCAACACTTTTAAGGATGTTTATTTGGTTTATGAGTTAATGGAGACAGATCTTCATCAGATTATTAGCTCTCCTCAGCCCTTGTCTGATCATCACTGCAAGTACTTCCTTTTCCAGGTACCAATAATTTCTCTTAAGTGTTGTGTTTTTAGACTTTTACATGTTGATTACTTGCTGTCTTGGTTAATTGATTGGTTTCTCAAGCTTTAGGCGCCTAAGCAGACCATCTGATTGTATCTGAGTAGTGTACTTATCATCACTGTATAGATAATATGTCTTGCAACTAGAAAGTGAAATAGTATCTTGTTTTCTGAATAAATCATCCGACTCTCTTGTATCGCGTTTATAAGTTTTTTTTTTTGCAATGTAGACTGGTGAATAATTAGCATATCGTGATTACCAATTAGGATAGTTTAGATTGTTATCGTATACTAAGACACTGAGCGTCTGAAAGCAGTGACTGTACTCATCAGTACTTTCTTTGTCCTGCATTCAGTTAACTACACTGCACTTCATTCCCCGAAATATGATTATTGGAAAGGAAATTGTAAGTAAATCTCTGCAACCTTGAACGAACAAGATGACATTTGAATGTGTAACATGTATTGACATAGATATTTAATGACATTTGAGTTCGCAACACGTATAAGACTATAAGTTTCTTTAATATGATATGTTTACTAACTTTGTTCTGTTATGATGCAATGTTGAGTGTTTTTCATGTAGCAGTCTCTTTACTGATGTAATTGCATTTAAGTATATGCTAAAATTGGAAGAATCGTTGTGCTAACTCTTCCTCTTCATTTTTCTGCTCTTTAGCTTCTTCGAGGACTGAGGTATCTGCACTCTGCAAACATTCTGCACCGTGATCTGAAGCCTGGAAATCTCCTGATCAATGCCAACTGTGAACTAAAGATTTGTGACTTTGGATTGGCACGAACGAAGACCAATGAGCAGAACATGACAGAGTATATAGTCACTCGCTGGTACCGTGCACCAGAGCTCCTCCTGAGCTGCGACAACTATGGCCCGTCAATTGATGTCTGGTCTGTTGGATGCATATTCGCAGAAATTCTAGGCAGAAAACCCATATTTCCAGGCAAGGATTACCTCGATCAGCTTAAACTCATCATCAGTGTGCTAGGTACTCAAAATGATGCTGATCTTGAATTCATACGTAACCCCAGAGCAAGAAACTTCATAAAATCCCTGCCCTATTCAAGAAAGAAGCTGCTTTCGTCTTTATTCCCTCAGGCAGATACATCAGCAATTGATTTACTTCAACGTATGCTAGTGTTCGATCCATCCAAAAGAATTACAGTGAAGGAGGCTCTAAATCACCCCTACATGTCATCCCTCTTCGATCCGAAATCGAATCCTTCGGCTCCTTATACTCTTAATCTGGACACTGATGATACTATGCAGGAGCCATTGCTGAGGAAGTTGATCCTGAGAGAAATGTCGTACTATCATCCTGAACTAGATTATGACTTCTATTGATGGTTTAGTCATTCTTTCAACTTCCACCATTTTGTATATACATATTTGACAACTGTTTTAATGGTAAAACTCCATTTTATATTTATATATTTGACCATTATTTAATTTTATCAGTTCACAATTTTCGTATTGTACAATTTTAGCATAACGATAGAGAAATCTAACTTACTGAATTATATTTCGTTAAAGAGAGTCTTGTTGGTAGTGATCAAAATAAAAGTAATTTGTTATAACATTAATTTACAGATCTTCCTTCAATTTGGAAAAGTTCAAATTTAATACTACCTCCATCCCTTGATTGTCATATTTTGACTTTTCACGATCAACAAAACACGATTTAAAATGTAAATATGTCTTATTCTACCTTCCGAAAAATGATAAAAAGTTGATATTTCAAAAATATATGTTGAGACGAATATAACAAAATATTATATGACTATATTCTTACTTATCATTTAATGAGAATTATGGTTAACTTTTTTTAAATTTTTTTACCAATAAAAGTTAAAATGTGACAATTTAGGGATGGAGGGAATACTTTTTACTAGTTTTCACTAATAAATTTGTCGGTATTATATCTCAGCTGGTAAAGAACCAAAATTTTAAATATTAGTAGGTTCGCCACTTCACACAACTTAAATTATGCGATATACCTCTTTCGTGTATTACCAAATAGGAGTGTATGACGACAATGTGATGATTTACTAGAAAATAAACTTGAAAATGTTACGTAAGGCTCCGAAAACCCCCTAAATATCAGTCAATGAAATAAAATAAATAATGAAGCCATGAGAAAAGTGCGAGATTATTACTCCCTCCATCCCAATTTGTTTGTCCACTTTCTATTTCGGGAGTCAAACTTTAAAAATTTTGACCATGAATTTCTGTTAGTCTAAAAGAAATAAAATAGTCATATGAGATGTTGTTAGGTTCGTTTCAATGTATATTTTTCAAATATCAAACTTTTATAATTTTTGCGTGTGTAGAATTCGAGATATTTACGTTTTAAATCGTGTCTCGACTACCGTGAAAGTCAAAACAACCCAAACAAAATGGGAAGGAGGGAGTATATGATTTTCAACTACTACTAATTACTTTTCGAGTCTTTTTAAGTTCTATCAATACTTTAAACATGAATATGATGTTTTTTTTTAATCACAAAACACCCAACAATTAAAAAGGACAAGTTTTGGACAAAGTATTGTTGAGAACTGCAATATCAACTCCAGCAAATCATCAAGAATTGAAAGCAAATCATCATTGAATACTAGAGCTCCCAATGATTGGGACATAAGACATAACTAACATAGTACAGTGAAAGAAGAAAAGTGAGTAGTTGGTGGTCGAGACAACATAGTAATGCGTCGGTCAATGGAGGAGAAAACGATGACGTCAGTCAACGAGTGGCAATGGGAGAACGCAGCTGCTGGTGCCCTTGCTGGCCTCGCCACCGTCACCTTCACCCACCCCCTTGACGTTGTCCGTACCAGGTTCCAAGGTACCCCCCCCCCCCCCCCACCACCCCCTTATTTGATCAAATTCAGAAATATGATAATGGAGTATTAATTATGGGAAATCTGCAAGATTGGCGTTTTTTTTGCGAGTTTTTACTAGCAATTGTAAATTTTTGTAAAAAGATTGCTACTTTTCATGTTTTGATGATATGTATATGAGATTGATTGGAATTCTTTTTATTATATTTTTGGAATTTTTAGTACCCAACAATTGTCTGATTGAAGAATTACCATTCATATAGTCGACTTCACTTAATAATAGACTTCACTTGGTTTAATACTAAGTATAAAATTTTGCAGAAAGATTGCAACTTTTCATGTTTTCTTATGGCATACAGATGTACATGACATTAATTATGGGAAATTTTGAAGATTGGCACTCCATTTTAATAGTTTTTGGAGTTTCTATACCAATTATTAGAACTTGAAAATATTGAAGAACACCAATTTTCATGTTTCATGAAATTAGTTATGGGAAAGATGCATGATTGACACTTTTATTTTTTGTTTGTCTGTTTGGGTTTCTAGTACCAAGTATAAAATCTTGCAGAAAGATGGAAAACTTCTCATGTTTCTATGACATACAGATGTATATGCTAGGTGCCATTCTGGAGTGTTCGATAACATCAATATACACACTCCCCAATGTCTTTGAAGAGGCTCCCTCCTAAGCGGGGTAAGGGGGGGAGTGTTTTGATAATTTGGGTTAAAAAGAAGAAATATGTGACATGGGCGAACCTTAATTATTTCCTCAGTAATTATGGATGTATAGATTCACTTTCGTGGTCGTTGTTGCTATAGTGGGTTAATTAGTCAATTGGGTGTTTTTTATTTAGTGAATGATGGGCGAGTTCCGAGTCTACCCTCTTACAAGAACACGCCACACGCTCTTTTCAGCATTGCTCGAAATGAGGTCCTCTTTCTCTCCTCTTAGTTATTGTCCCAAAATTTATTTATGTGCTTGTGGACATATCTACGTCAAGATACTATGTAAGAGGATGAAGTTCTGTTACCTTGTATTGGAATTACTTTATATAGCATGTTGGTAAGATGGAGGACGTTCTTCTTTAACTGTAGATATATTACTTCGGAAATGGCCGTTAATCAGAATTTGACTCTGTTTACAGAATGTAAAATCGAACCAGGTGTTGTGGAAATAATTCTTTATGTGAGCTTATGTTAATTGAACCTCTTGCATAATCTTATAGAAGCATAAAATTGTTGGTACCTATTTATTGGTTTGTGCCTATGTGAAACTGAAATATTTGCCTCAGCTGATTACGTATTTTCTTAGGATAATAAGAGGTGAAGGTTCTTAATTAGTTATAATCATTAAGTGGAACTTTCCTTTTCCAACTTTGTCACCTGATGTCGTTATGTTATAATGATTTCTTCATTATTCTGTGGAACAAGTTTCTGGGGGTAAATTTCAATCTTAAGTCTGACTTCCTTTGTTACAGCAAAGTCTCAGTTAACTAAATATGTTATTCTTCATCTTTTTTTTTGTTTCTTTCTTATTACCAGGGCGCTAGAGGGCTTTACTCGGGCTTCTACCCTGCAATTCTGGGTTCTACTCTATCATGGGGGCTATATTTTTTCTTGTAAATGTTCTACTGCCTATTGTTTTTATAGGAAGATGGACCATTATAGACTTGTACATCTTAATCCCTACGCGTCATCTGTACATGTAATTCAAATTAGAATTACTCTAATACAAATCTTTCCATTCCTTAAATGCTACTAATAGTACTGATTCCTACGTGCACATATGCGTGATATCTTTTATTTATTTTCTTATATCAGCTATAGTAAAGCCAAGCAGAGGTACCTGGAGAGCAGGAAGAAGCTAAGCCCTGTCCATCATCTTGTTGCTGCTGCAGAGGCTGGAGGGTTGGTCAGTTACTCAGCTCTATTGAGAATTGGCATATAATTTATTACCTATTGTTCCTGATGTTGAGTTAAATATTCCTTTAACTTAAATAGTTGTTCTTTTTGCCATGTTTAATCATTTTGTCATTGCTGGTCTATCTAACTTCAGATGCTATACTCGACATTGCACAGAGTTCAGGAAACCACTGTCCAATTTCTTAATGTTTTGTAATTGAAAAATATAATGGGATCTTATATTTTCTAAAACATATTTGAAGAAGGTTTGAGTTTGGGTTTTCTCGAGGCCAACTTACACCATAAGTAGATAAAAGGAATGTGTTAAACAAGCGTGGCACTTTGTCAAGCCCAACAAATTTGCATTTTGGGAAAAGGAAGGTACTTCATGAGCTTTTCTTCTAAGGAAGGGTAAGTATTAGGGAGGGGAACGAAAAGCGCTTGCTTAAAGACATGTGACTGCAATGGGGTTGCCTGTTAAGTAGAGCAAACTTGGGCCCGAAAACATTTACTGCCTAAGATTTGTCATATTAAGTGCTGCATTGGGAGAAGAGAAGCTTTGATCAGCTAGGACATAAGTGTAGAGATAAAGTGAAAGTATTGTATCTTGGACAGTGCAGAATGAAGGTGTAATAGTGTAAATACAAACTTCTTCGGGTGCTACTATTATTTAAAATCTTTTTATTTGGTGCATCTCTGATGTCTTCGTTTTGTGATTCACTTTCAAATTCAATGAAGAAAAAGATATTTTGGAAATTCCTGAAAGGATAACACCCCAAAGAGACTTTAGAAGTGGGGATATCTTTAAATCTGTAATATGATTTCCAAGCCTCTTCCGGTAATTTTTTGCATCGTTTGTAATCTGTATCAGACGTGTAAGAAATCCTGAAAGCCATAGACCTAGTGCTGCTTTGTTAAAGTGAAACCAGGTCTGATCCATAGTTCCAGCGAGTAAAAAAGAACTTTCACGATGGTGTTGCTTGTTTTCACTATCATATCAGCTCTAACCTCATGCATAGCAGCAGATATCATGTCAGTAACCAGTATGGGTTTTTTTCAGGTTTGTTTGTGCACCAATCCTATATGGCTTGTAAAGACAAGATTACAACTTCAGACTCCTCATTATCGAAACCATACGTACTCTGGATTTCATGGTATGTATAACGTCTTTCTTCTTATCTCGAGACCTTAAGATGATGGCTCAGGATCCTCCACCCCCTCCAGTGCCTCTTCTGTGCCCCCATAATATTAATGTGTATATCATGCAATGCTTGTCTAGTTTGAAGTTGTCCAAACATGATGTACACTCGTATATTGTAGGGGCATAAAAGGGGGATACAGACAAATGCTTTTTAAAGCATTGCATGATTCTGTGTATTCTATTTTGTGGCTCTTTGGAGCAGAATTATGTGCAGGATAGAGCGGAATTAAAACCCTCTATCCTGCGCTCAACTCTTGACGCAGTTAAACTCTTCCAGATATGTGTTTCTGTGTATTTCTTTTTCACTACTTAAATTGTTCCCAACATCTGTGTTATATTTGTCACTCTTCAGATGCTATAAGAACCATTCTAAAAGAAGAAGGGTGGCGGGCTCTTTACAAAGGACTAGTGCCTGGTCTTTTTCTGGTTAGATCTATTTACTTTCTCTCCTGCAACTATTAATATTGTAAAGTACCCCCTAATACTTTTCTAAATGGATCCTGCCTAAGTGGGGTAGGGGGTTGGATTGTACACATCCATACACCTATGACAACTGGGAGGATGTTTCCCAGGCGATCCAAGATGAACTGCGAAGACTATCTACTTTTTCACAATTGATAAAAGAGTAGCCCTTTTGATATAATCCATTATACTAGTATTTTTCTATATGTATAATTTTTCTTTAATGAATTAAACTTCTTGACATTTTACATTAAAGTATTGCATCATTCTACTGTTGACGCTCTAATTGTTGGCTTCGATATTTATCCAATTCATCTTATTCTTCTTTTCTTTATAGTACACTACTTTAGTAAACTTTGAATCTTACACTTGCCCAAATATATCTTGAACGGTTAATTTATGGAATTGCAAGGTTTTGACAACAAAAGAAAGATTTTGTGTTACTGAGATTGCTTAGATTTTTTTCTTCTTGGTTGCTGTAAATATAATTGTTTGACCCAGTGATTCAGTGAATGTTGAAGCTGCAACGTTGTCAATTCTTCAAATTATTGATAAATGACTTAATATTTTCTTCGATTATAAAGTGCTTAATATTTTCTTCGGTTATAAAGTTCACAGTCTGAATATTGTCTACCAGGTCTCCCATGGTGCTATACAGTTCACAGCTTATGAGGAACTTCGTAAAGTTCTAGTTGGCTTGAAGTCGGATGAAAACCATATTGATGCTGCTGAGACCTTGGTTAGTTTCTTGAAGCTTATTGTTGTTTTATTCTAGTTCTAGATTGTTCAACTGAGCTGCTTCAACAAGGTGTCGTCTTTAACTATTTCCCAGTAAGAAGGTTTCCTAATTATTTCAGGTTATGTTTATTCCTTGTAGACGATCATGTAGATTCCAATGCAAAAAGGGTCGTAAATATATGTACTAAATAGTAGGACGGATTTTGAAGAGTTGGCAATGGAAGGAAAACTGATTTGGTTGTGGTATAATTATGAGAGCACTAAGTCATGGACACCATAAAAATTGTAATGAGATTACTTGATGGACCACTGTTTACGGTGTCATAATCACTCTTGAAGATTTTCCAGTGCGCAGACAGTTCTATTGTATAATGCCACTAACACACCCAATCAAGTCCTCATTATGTTAACATGTGTTATTGGGTTGCTTAGGAAGTTTACATCTTCCCTACCATTGAAGTTATTGTACTTGAGCTCCCTTTTTGCAGAATTTGTCCTTTTCATCACAGTTAATATGACCTTACTTTCACCTTTACATTTACATGTCAAAGACAATTCGTTGTCCACAAGACTTCATCAGTGAACATCATGGCTCTAATTTGTTTTACAATTGTGTGGGTTTGTTGTTGATTAATAATCAATGCAATTCTTTTGACAGGATTCATTTGATTACGGAACCTTGGGTGCTACTTCTAAACTGGCTGCAATTTTTTCAACATATCCATTTCAGGTAGGTGCTAATGTGTCCTATAGAATATACAGCCCTTCAACTTATGATGCAATGTAAGGATCCTCTTTTTTCTAGTTTCATTATCTCTATCATTCCAAGGTTAACTGAGTATATCAATTATTTTCTTTTCTTTTCCTTTCCTGTATACCTTCAGGTTATTCGGGCTCGCTTACAGGTAACGGTCTTTTTAGAATTCAAAAGTTTCACTTGTCCACATATATGGTGTTGGCAAAGCTTTTCTGCAAAGATTGAGAGCTACAACAGATAGTCGACGGAAATGTCCATTTCCCAGGAGAGATGCTCAGCCAAACATCTTTATGGCTCTTTTTACGCCTTCTCTTCCTCCTTCCTGAGTATGCAGGAGTGAAGAATCTAGAAAAAACTAGGTGTGATTTAATTAGTAAGTTGATCATAGATTCCTATTTGATTTTCTTACAGCAACGTCCAAGCATGGATGGAGTTCCAAAATATATGGACAGCTGGCATGTGATCAAAGAAACTGCAAGGTAAGGGCCATACTAAAAGAAGGCTGATTCTGTTAATTAACGATTACGAAGTATCTCTTAAAGAAAAAAAGGAAGAAAGTTGGTGGCTTAGCATTGAATTTTTTTTGTTCCATCCCGAGAAGTGAACATAGTGTTTTTTGGTTTTGACAAAATGTATATGATGTTTAAAAGTAAGGAATGATTTGACAACATCGAATTTGGATATTACAGATAGAGCATACTTCAATATATGTTTCGTTGTTACTGATAAAATATTAATAAGCTGATCTAAGAGGCCCGCACTATAACTCACTATTCTATCTTGTGTTTCCCTCTTACAGGTATGAGGGTATAAGAGGGTTTTACAAAGGGGTCACTGCAAATCTGCTTAAGAATGTTCCTGCAGCTTCAATTACGTTTATTGTGTATGAGAATGTTCTAAACATTCTAAAACTAAATAGGAGAGATCTATGAAAGGATTCTGTTAAAAACAGAGGTATTGTTGCAATGGCTTTCTAAAATGTGGTGTTACAGAAGGGAATTTTGGCAATGCAATGGTAAGTATTACCGAATGATTGTTCATTGTGCATTCTTGTTGCTTCCCTTTTCATATTTGCTCAATCACAGTTAAGAAATGATTGCTTCAATTGTATAATTGATTTCTGCAGGATATGGGTTTTCAGGTGCTCCAGAGTTTTCGTTCGTGTGCTCTAATTATTGCAGCGAAACTGGCGACAATTCATAGTTCATGCAAAAGCCGGCTTGACTACACCTTCAAATAAGATTGGAAAGACACAACATTGTTGTACAAATATTAAGTTCTGTAGCATTTATACTATGTTGCTTACACATAGCCTTGACTATTCAGAATTGGAGTATATTGGATCACAAAATAGTGAATTCTCAGTAGTTTCTTACACTGATTCCTTAATTGTTGGCATATAAAGTGGATTGACAGATTATATTTTATTATTTATTGTGGAGCCTCCTGAGGCTTACACTCTCTCCACCTACATGGATTTAGTTTCGTTTTTCGTTTTTCTTCTTCATGTTCTATCATTATATTTCAAATGTTTCCTTACTACTACAAAGTTCCATATGTTCAAGCGTTGAACCTAGAAAGTTTCCAAACCAAAAGCGTTTCTTCTGATTCATTCGAACTCAAGCTAAACTGAACCTTCAGAGCATCCAATTTGTTTTAACTTGAGCCAAACTGAAACTTCAGATTGCTCTTGTTGAGATGAACAAACCCTTATGAGTTCAACAAAAGTCAACTCGCCTAGAGACCTACTCCCTCATAGTACCTCATAGTCGCCGGTTTTAAACCCTTGCAGGAGCTGAAATTATGCAACCTCCGTCTCATGCGGGAGGTTACACATTTTTCTTCATTTCAAAGTAGTCTTGGTTGAGCCATTTTTTCACTCATAAACACAATCACCTCTAAAGTTAATGCATTTCTTGAAGTTCACAAAAATGTGAACCAACACTCAAACTCGGCAGAGGAAGCACCCAATGTCCAACTTACCTTCTAAAAACAAATGTTTCTTTAAAAGCATATGAAACAAGAAAAGAGAAACAATCGAACCTAGTCACTAGTGTGGAGGTAGAGCAAATAGCAGATCAATACTAGGGCCTAGGGGAAATATAATCCCAGAATAAAGAGGGCTTAGATAACAATGTGCATCTGTATATGTAAATTAAGGGTCATGAATCGTTCAATCAAACTGTGTATACTCTGCGCGATAAACACGAAACACATGAAGATGTCAAGAAGCTTGGCAGTGAACAATCTTATTGATAACTCCACATCACATTTACTTCTGCATTTGGAAATGAGGAAAAAGAAATTCAGTTATGATTGTGCAACTTACATTTTGGGAATACTTTCCCATATTAAGCCTCCAAATGGACAATGAACTCTCCATATACAGAGATCACGCACTCTCAGTATACAAGACATAAACGTGAAGAGGCTCTAGTTACCGGTAAGGAAGCACAATTTTACTTCCTCGACCTATCAAAGGTGTAAGATGTTCTGTAATTACACTTTGTCATCATGGAACCACCATCTGGTTTCTTTAGGAGATCTGCCATTCTTACAGTTCTTCACATAGCGATCATTATCTTCAGGGCGTTGCTGCATGAATAACAAGACCACATTAAAATCCTCTTACCTTCTAAAAATGATATATGGTCTCAACCAATGCATGTCTGTTATCATAATATATGCAAGCTGCACTATGAAACATATATTTTTACCTTTTCAGGTGAACTTGACAGCATGGAGAGAATACTTATACAAATAGAACTAACTGTCATGGCTGGTGACCAAGAGTCGTATAGAATATCTGCAAGACGAGGCAACTGGCATGTCAGCTGCTAATAATATATTGATCGTCTTGTACAAACACGTATTGGATTTTGACGATACATTCTGAAATAGTTGTCTATCATCAAATTCGTCCCAGAACATATGGGCCAATCAAAAATAAAATATTAGATGGTCAAGTTCATCTTCCTATATGGGATTAATCAGTTAACTCCGATTAAAACAAACTAGGCAGTGTGGGGATATTAATTCAACTATAATACAGTATGCTATAATCGATAGACGCTGCACTCAGCAGTGGACAGTTGATTAAGCTAGATGATGGAATTTTAAAGACAAATGCATAAAGCAAATTAAGATGTCCAAATGATTAATACCATCACTGAGATATTCATAAAAGGTTGTACATATTTTATGTAGGCCACATAAGAATTAAGACCTTGATAGTAGGGGTTTATTGAGCTTGTTTTGCCTTATGCAGCACACAAATACACAAAGTATGATATTTCAGTTGGTACATGTAACTACACTGGTTTTACAGTATATAGATTCTGACACGCATCAGTCGGTTTACAACAGTTATTGAATAAATTTTAAATTTTCTACCACATCTCTGAATTTTTGTTCGGCTAACTCTATCTCTATCCTCATGTATGGCATAAAGAATGATAAAATCGTAACTTCTAAAGTTGTAATTTATAGCTATTGAATTGACAGGATCATAGTTTCTCTGTGATTCTGAGGTTTGTTCGTACAGAATAGTTACTATGGTAACCACGAACGACCATAGTTGTTCCATTTCCACACCAGGTGGGGCGCCAATTCTGTTAAACCCCACGAGGAACTCACATCTTTTACTTCCTCTACTTAAGTAGTTTCATTACCCATTGTGTTAAATGTTGCAAAGATGCTCAATGATACATCAATGGAACATCAATGAAATGGACAAGTTAAAACTCAAAGGAATGTCTCAAACCAAATTTCCTCAGATTACAAATTTCAACAATCATTTTAGAAATTAAAATATGATATACGCTAACTGCTACTCTAATGCACAAAGTGGTTGATTTCAAATATCATTCGGCATGAAGAGTAGTTTCTCGAAACTATTAAAAGTTACCTAGACAAATATGACCATTGCTATAAATATGTGGGTGCATAGGCGCAGGAGGTACAAAAATCACCTGCATTATTCCATTAAATCCCAAAAAGAACAGTAATATTAATAGCACCATCATCAATCAAATCCAAGGATATAGAAATCTTAGATTTACACTAAAATTGACAAATTAATCATAAAAAGAGCACCTGTGGAGCTTCCATAGGGTAATGCTCAGGAAAATCAACCTGAAGCTGATAGGTTTCGTTCGCGTACAAAGTACCGGGTGCTCCATTCACATCAATTACCCACCTTCAGTTTCCAATTTAACCAATCATCAATATAAAAGTCAAAACTCAACCAGCAGCCAATAATAAAGTGGTTTCTATACTCCTTCAGTCTCTAAAAGATTCTCACTTTTTGGTCATTCATCCCCACTCATAACTTCGATATGAATCAAAATTAGCATGTTAATAGTAAATTACAATGAAATTAGTATGTCTTAATACGTTTTCACCAAATATAATACTCCATAAACCCAAATATATCCGACCATCAAATTCAAAACTCAGACAATACTGAATAATCCAAGAAGGATTCAATTTTAACATTATTGAATAAAACTAGAAAAAACATATAGAACCATCATAATTCAAAACTAGACAATCTTATTGGGACGAAGATAATATAAAAAGAATCCAAAAAAGACCCAATCTTGAACATTCTTGATTAAAATAAGGAGAAATATGAAAGCAAAAAAGTGGAAAAATATGAAGAAATAGAAGAAAATAGGCAAAAGGGCAAAAACCTCTGAAGATTATCAGTGACTTTGTGAGTGAAACCAGTGGGTGGATTCACCTGCCACTCCATCAGCTCTTTCTGCAATCGATTGCTTGCTATCTTGCTTAATGCCTGAACATTAAAAACAACATCATCATTTAATACAAAAAGATCTTCATTTAATACTAAATATACCAATCAAGAAAAAGAGAAAGAGAGGGAGAGAGAGATGGGACCTTGCGAGAAGAAGCAGAGGAGCCGGTCATGGCTGTTGGGTGGGGTGGGGGTGGGGGGAGTTGACGAAGATGGGGATTATTTAGTGTCGGAAGGGAATTAATTTTTCCCTATTTTAAAGCAAAACAGCTAATATTATACGCACACTTTAGTGTTTAGTATTACGGAGTATTACTTCACTAATATATTCACATTTATGTCTTGTCCAAAATTTCGTTCACTTAGCTTGGTAGAAAAGATTCGTATTAATAATAAGAGGTTCGAGACTTATCTCATCGGTAATTTTTATAAGAAGGTCGCTCAATTTGAATTAACATGTACATTTAGTTTCAATTTTGATAATTCGATAGAGTCAGATTTGGTGAAGATGGTAATTTTTTTTTCCTCAAAGGATAAAAGTTACAAGTAGCGAAGCTATTGAAATTAGTCACAGTCTAAACTAATCAAATGAGAATCTAAGCTCCAAAAAGACAGCTCGTCCAATGAACTTTCGCTTTCTAGATGTGATCCAATTGTAATGCTTGAACTTCGCTTCCTATATGTGACATCAGTCATCGAAGTTGTCTTGAGATGTCTGGAAATCTCACATAGTGGATGCTAGAACTGATCGAAACGCCAAGATATCGCGTAGAGTAAGTACTGATACGTTGCAAATGCAATCACAGAAGTAGAAGAAGTATGCAACAATCGAAGCTCGGACCTATTGGAAGATGGTGATGAATGATGATTTTGTTGTTAGGAAGTTAATTTGTCGCGATTTTAAAGCAGCTAATATTGTAAGCAATGTTTAATGTCTAGTGTTACTAATTTAGTAGGCAATTGAATTCTTTTGCTTAGTTCAAAAATGTATTTCATATCACATGCCTATTTGTAACTTATATCGTGTTAAGAAAAGAAGTATATTCAAATCTATGTGACTCAATCAAAAGTATTATTCAATTCGAAATTGATATACAGACTTGTTGTGTGGTGAAGCCAATTTCCGAGTAGAAGAAGTCACGCGATCGGTACATGGGTCGGTATATGGGAAGTTCCGACCCATCCTCCGAAATCGGGTACAAAGCTGGCCGAAGCTTAGTCGGTACATGGTCGATACTTGACCAAGTACCAAAATCAGGTACGAGAGTGATCGGACCATAGTCAGGACTTGGGTTGGTATCTGCCAAGTCCCGATCCACTATGAAGAGGCGTGGGCTTTTTGGCGTGATTGGAAGAGTTTGGGTTTTGTAACTAGGGTTTGTCTTGTATTATAAACATAGGGCATTAGCCTAGGCTAGAGAGAAACAGATTGTAATCAATCTCGTTCTTCATTAATAAAAGATCTACAACATCAACCGGACGTACCTTACACATGATGGGGGAACCTGTATAAAACTTTGGTATCGTTTACTTTTCGTAATTGTTTTCGTCATTATCATACGGGTTTCTTGGGGGTTGGGAGAATTGGATTTCCGCATTAATTTTCAACAATTGGTATCTAGAGCCTGGTTGTAGCTGTAACCATCGAAAACGATGACTGGAAGTGATGGAAGCTCGCTACCTGGAAAGTTTGATGGAACAGATTTTATGTTCTGGAAGATAAATATAGAGGACTAGCTCTATGGGAAGGATCTGGAAACTCCTTTGGGCGAGAATCCAGAGGACATGGATGAAGCATCGTGGAAGAAACTAAACAGAAAGGTGGTGGGTATCATCAGACCTTGCAGCATGGAATAAGCTAGACAGAATGAAGCTATCCTCATTGGCTCCCAACTATTATTGCAGCGAAACTGATAATACCCAACACCTTTCTGTCTAGCTCTTTCCACGTTGCATCATCCATGTCCTCTGGCTTCTCGCCCAAAGGAGTGTCCAGATCCTTCCCATAGTGGTAGTCCTCTATATTCAGCTTTCAGAACGCGGAATCCGTTGCATCGAACTTTCCAGGTGGCGAGTTTCCATCACTTCTAGTCATGGTTTCCGGTGGTTACAGCTACAACTAGGCTCTAGATACCAATTATTGAGAATTAATGCGGAAATCCAATTCTCCCAACACCCAAGAAACCCGTATGGTAATGACGAAAACAATTACGAAAAGTGAACGACACCAAAGTTTTATACAGGTTCCCCCACAATGTGTAAAGTACGTCCGGTTGATGTTGTAGATCTTTATTAATGAAGAACGAGATTGATTACAATGTGTTTATCTCTAGTATTTTCCTTGTATTTTTCTGACTCATCTAGCCTAGGCTAATGCCCTATATTTATAGTACAAGACAAACCCTAGGTACAAGCCCAAACTCTTCCAATCACGCCAAAAAGCCCACGCCTCTTCAGAGTGGATCCGGACTTGACAGATATCGACTCAAGTCCCGACTATGATCCGATCACTCTGGTACCCGATTTCGGAGGATGGATCGGAACTTCCGATCTACCGACCCATGTACCGATCGCGTGACTTCTTCTATTCAAAAATTGGCTTCACCACACAACAATAAATAAGTCAATAATCATAGTAATTTAAAATAATTACTAAGCTTTCGGTTATTGCATGAATGTTATTACTTCTATTAATACTATAAGAACTACTACTCAAATGTATAATTATATGTGCACGTATTTAACTAATATATTTGTAAACTTGAATATGAATAATCTTTTTTAACAAATACTAGTACTCCTTATCAAGTTGTGCCTAACATGTTAATATTTCCTTTGTTGCTCTTTTCCTCATTTCCTTCACTTGAAAATGGCAATCATGGGGGAATCAATTGTCCTGACTTTAAAACAAATACTACTACTATTACATCTTGATTTATGCTTCTATGTCTCAAAAATGTTGTCTAAATTGAAACTAATCTACATAACTTTCATTTTTTTAATATAAAAGTTGGACACAAAATTATGTTTTGATGTGTTTTATCATTAAATGTTACTCTCTTTGTTCCTAAATGATTGATACATTTTGATTTTACATGATCAAACTTTAAACACTTTGATTAATAATTCTCATTAACCAATAAGAAATAATATAATCATATGCTATCTTGTTAGATTCGTCTCAATATATATTTTTGAACTATCAACTTTTCATAATTTTATCATATGTATAATAGGAGATATTTATGTTTTAAATCGTATTTTGTTGACCATGAAAAGTCAAAATGTACCAATAGGGACGGAGGGAGTATGAAATATTTATGAAAATTGAATAAACTCTTGAGAACGGAATAAGGAACTTTTAATAAATAAAATATGAAATAATGATAATTAAGCTTTCACTATTTACATTATTTTTGTTTTTCTATTATCACTATGAAAACTGTTTGTCGGATAACGTATATATGCACCTATTCGAAAAATATTTTTACAAAACTGAATACAAAATCATTATATTTTTTAAGAAAATACTGTATTATAAAACAAATTGTTACATAATGAAATAGATGAAACAGGTAGCCAGGTAGGTCCAATTTTGGGATATAATAATTATATTTACTGTCCTATTACTCTAATTATACACAGCAGCAAACATGGTGTTAAACTGTTAATGTTGATGTCGAATCTGATGAACATCAAGATATGTTCCAAAGGGAGTTGAGTGGTGAAGTTTAGCATATTCTAAAGCCTCCCCAATAACTCCGCATCTATGTATGTGTATATATGCATTATCATATTCGTACCCTTTCTATACTATTAATAAAGTTGATACTTTAACTATCTTAGGTATGTACCCCTTAAATATTTAACCTGACATGTGACATTATTAAAGAAAGTGTGAAAGTGTCACGAATGGTCCCATGCGTTTTTGTGGTGAACAATATGACGGAGGTAAATCGCGAGATGTGTCTCACCTGATCATGAAATTAGAGTTGTAAAATTCAAATTGATTGAAGAAACAAGGATATTAGTATATCTAATTCTTTATCGGTTGAGTTATGTTCCGGGACATAACATGTGACATTACTATAATATGTAAGGTCGTAAAGAAACCCAAAAATCGATATATTTTGTAGAATACGATTTGAAACGATCGAAACTAAACTCCAATCTAATTACAATCGAACTTGTCCAAAAAAGAAAGTGTTGACAGTCCAAATCTTAGCCCAATGTCTCCTATTCCAACCAAACAATAGAAGACCAAAACATCCACAAGCTCTATTACCACAGTCCACATACAATGGCGTCGTCTCCACTATCTTCACTCTCCTCCGTCTTCAACCACCCACACTCCTCCGCCCTCCTCCGCCTCCGTCTCCCTTCATCCGCCGCCTTCACTCTCCTGCCCCGTCTCTCCTCACCCTACACTCACCATCTCAAAGCGTACACTCACTGCAAAATCAAGAAAACATTCTCACTCAACTTCAGTCATAAATTTTCCTCTTCGGTTTCTGTAAAAAGTAAGAATGATTTACGTACGCTTATGGATTTTATGCCGAAAGCCGTCCCCTTTGAAGCTGCAATGGTTGAAACTCAATCTGAGTAAGTGTTCTTTTTCCTTTCTTTTTCTCGTAACGATTTGGGTCATTCTCATTGCAAGGAGTCGAACCCAAGACATCATCATTTCCAGTAATATGCGTGGCCACTAGACGAATCCTAGTGGTTTGAGTGAGTGTTTTTATAACTAATGGTGTAATTTAAGTATAGTATACTGAAAATACTAAATTTGATATATTTGTCGTGTCGTCAAATGTTATACAACATATGTTAAAGCGATTGAGTTCGAAACTTAGAAAGTCAACAACTAAATTCAAAATTGATCAAATGCTTCGGATTGTGGGTGTACTTTGGACTTTGGAGCTTATTATACATCTCCACAGATTAGAAAGTTTGTTCATTTTTGTTTCTCTCTACGAACTGATTCTGGTGGTGTAGGATTTGGAGGCATCCAATTTAGTTGTCTAATTGTTCAATTTTTATTTGGAGTTATTATATAGCTGAAAATTAGGAATCGTCATTTTATAGGAAGTCCTATTAACTTCCATGAGCCGCTGGTGTTGTTTAGTGTAGTTTTAGATTGATAAAAGAGTAGATTATATTAAATTGTAAAGATTGTTAAATGATGTGGTAATTCAATTTCTAAAAGTTCGTTTTGATTGGTTTGAAATTGAACATGGCATGTCTCTCATTGAGCATTGAAGGGTAGATCATTACATGATGGATTAGTTGTTAATGGCTGTTTCCGTTACAATGTGAAAGCATCAGATTGTACATTAGTAAGTTCCAATTACAGTTTCTGGTTCGCTGGAAGTATGTACTTTTAGTTCCTTGTACACAATGATCTCGTTGAGCTTCCAGAGCCTGGGCTTTAAGTCTTCCAATCCTATTTTTGGGTGGTGAGCCTGTGACGAGATACAAAGGGAAACATCAAAAGAAAGTTATTTAATGTAATTGCTTATTCATATTCATTGCTCTGTAAAGGCTTTAACATTTGGGACGGGCTAACATCCACTGCTAACCTCATTCCTGAGTTAAAAAAACCTCAGTCATGAGGTATTACTGACTTTGATAGGTTATTGTTGCCTCCACATGACCCCATGTGAAAATGTGATCATAACTGGAATTATTGAACTTCTATAAAAAGACCATCTTTCAACTTTTCTTCCTGTAGAAAAATATATTATTGCTTTACAAAGTTTCATTTGGAATATCTGAAGCCTATAGTAGCTTTGGAACCAATAATGTCCAAATGATAAAATATGTTATAAAATGAGCATGAATTATCATTAATTCAGTGAAATTCTCTCTGTTTTGGTTGATCTTTCATTTGATTGCTTGTCTGATAGCAAGAACCCATGTCTTGTGTTATGCATAGAATTTAGGGGTCATAGTCATTCTAAAAAAAGGAACATCTTATTGCAAAAAGCCTGTAGTGTTGAATTTCCTGTTCCTTAGAAGATGATGAATGTACAACTCATTCTCCCTCTTTGTGTAGTTTGGGGCAGGAAAGTGAAGTCCCCTTGCGAGGCCGCATATATCATGAAACGTATGGGTGTCAGATGAATGTTAATGACATGGAGATTGTCTTGTCTATCATGAAAAATGCTGGTTACAAAGAAGCAGTACAGGATCCTGAGAGTGCAGAGATAATATTCATAAATACGTGTGCTATCAGAGATAATGCGGAACAAAAGGTGTGGCAAAGACTCAATTACTTTTGGTTTTTGAAGAGGCATTGGAAGAGCAATGTTGCTACTGGGAGATCGCAATCCTTGCATCCTCCAAAAGTGGTTGTTTTGGGGTGTATGGCTGAGAGGTTAAAGGACAAAATACTTGATGCAGACAAGATGGTTGATGTAGTTTGTGGTCCTGATGCATATCGTGATCTCCCCCGCCTGTTAGAAGAGGTTGATTATGGTCAGAAAGGAATCAATACACTTCTTTCTTTGGAAGAGACTTATGCTGATATTACTCCCGTCCGTATATCAAAGAATTCTATCTCAGCTTTTGTCTCGATAATGAGAGGTTGCAATAATATGTGCTCTTTTTGCATTGTTCCTTTTACTAGAGGCAGAGAGCGGTCACGCCCAGTGGAATCAATTGTTCAAGAGGTGGGCGAGCTTTGTAAAGAAGGTGTCAAGGAGGTTACTCTTCTTGGTCAGAATGTAAATAGCTATAACGATACGTCTGGATTAGAAAAAGAAGTTGAACTTGAACCCAACTGGAAACTCAGTGAGGGGTTTTCCAGCAAGTGCAAGGTGAAAAAGGTTGGTTTACGGTTTTCAGATCTCTTAGATACACTTGCGAGAGAGTATCCTGAGATGAGATTCAGATATACTTCTCCACACCCCAAAGATTTCCCAGATGATCTGTTATATGTAATGAGAGACAGATACAATATATGTAGTAGCATTCATCTACCAGCACAATCTGGGAGCAGCACTGTATTAGAGAGGATGCGTCGAGGATACACCCGAGAAGCATATTTGGAGCTTGTGGAAAAGATACGAGGCATAATTCCAGATATGGGAATTAGCAGTGACTTCATTTGTGGTAAACATCTTCTCTAGTTATTCAATTGCCATTATGAAATTGAATTTATGGATACATTTTCAACTTCTATTATTTGACGTCTATGTGAAGTGCTAATTCATTGGTCAATTCTAGTTATTTGTTCTCTTCACGTTGAAGATTCTTCAAGTTTACTAGCTCCATTATTTTTCTTTTGATTATTTTTACTCACGTGTAATCCTTTTAACTATGTATCCTGGAAAGGTTTGGCCACAACAAATTGTTTAAACTTAAAAAGAAGACCATCCTGAAATTTGTGTATAAATGTCTTACCTATGCATCCGATGGAACACAATGCTATGATAAAAGTTCACATCTGCTTAAATTTATTTATTCTGCAGGTTTTTGTGGTGAGACAGAAGAGGATCACCAAGATACACTAACCCTTGTAAAGGCTGTTGGTTATGATATGGCATACATGTTTGCATACAGCATGAGGGAGAAAACCCATGCTCATAGAAATTATGTTGATGATGTCCCTGAAGAAGTAAAACAGAGAAGATTGGCAGAACTTATTGAGGCTTTCAGGGGAAGTACAGGTCAGTGCTTTGACTCCCAAATTGGGACCGTTCAACTTGTACTAGTTGAAGGACCAAATAAGAGAGCCCCCGACACAGAGCTCATTGGCAAGAGTGACAGAGGCCACAGGGTATCATTTGTGAAATTTTCAATTCCTGATAAGGTTAATAATGATGGGAAGCGCAGTCCTGAAGTTGGTGACTTTGTTGAAGTTCATATATCCAAGTCTACACGTGCATCTCTCTCTGGGGAAGCACTTGCTATTACTAAATTGAGTTCATTCTATAGCTCTGTCCAGGAAGCAGCTGTTGCCTGTGCAGGCAGAACTTGATTTTTTATATGTTTATATTTTCTTAAATTTAAATCCTAGAATGATGTCCTTTTGGGGGGTTTACAATTTTTCCATTGGGTTAAGTCAAGGTTTGAGGGTAATATAGTTGCAGGATTCACCCATACATAGGCCAATATGGCCTGCAGAAATTGCACTGCAACCATCGTGCCTTTCTCTATTCAGCCAACGTGAAATTGAGGTGTAGCGGGAGTGTATTATAGCTCCTATGGGTGCTTTGACAATTCGCAGGTCAAAGAATTTATAGTTCAGAATTGAACAATTTTCTGACATGAACAATGGAATTTTAGGACATCATGCAAGTACCATAAACTTTTGTATGCAAGTACCATAAATTTTTGTATGCAATAGAAAAGAATGAAAAACTGTCAATACTTTAAATGTCTTCCATTAAGGAGCACATATCAATAAGGTGTTTCCGTCTAGTAATAGCAGAAATTACAACTTCATTTGTCCACTACAGATTACAGAGATTGATGATCTTTATTGTAGTCGGGTCTGCAATCTTTCTTCTCAAATGTCTAGGCATTGGCAGTAGCAACATGTTTGGCGATAGTCTGCTGCAGCTCCTCCTTCTTCGCGCCTACAACAGTGTCCACAATCTTCCCTTCTTTGAGGAACATGAATGTTGGCATGGCCTCTATTGCCCAGTCCTGAGCAACTGACTGAAATTGCAACATCAACAGTACAAGAACTTCAGTTTCTGGTTCATAAGAGGTCTTCACTTTGTGTTTGAAGACAACAGGTAGTAAAATGCAGAAATCGAAACAAGTGTACTTATTTACCTTGAGTTCATCAACATCCACCTTCAAGAAGGTCACAGTAGGGAGTTTCTTAGCCAACTCCGCCAGAAATGGAGAAATGAAACGACATGGTCCGCACCACGAAGCAGTGAAATCGACAACGATCTACATCAGACAATGGATAAATGCTTTCAAAAGTAATCAAACACAAACAAATGAAATTCTTAAGATAGCACATTCGTAATTAGCAATAATTTGGCCTTAATAGTATAAACTTCACTTCATTCGTCATAATAAATTCTCAGGACTATGTAAAATTTCGACTCATTCCATCAATCAGACATTTATATTTCATAATAAAGCGCGGCCACAATCCCCAAAAATCCTTCCCCTCTCTTTATAGTTTTCTTATTTTCTCTTTTACATTCATTCGTCATCCTTATATAAAATTTCTGAATTCATCACCCGACAGAGAGTAATAGTGAACGATGGCAAACAAAAACAAATCAAATAGCAAAAAAGAAGACGATCCAAATTGAATAAGAACACTAAAAACACATATGAGTCTACGTGTTACGTAAAATGTGGGAAAAAATACCAATTTGTTGTTATTATTTCCCCTCTCAAGCTGTTCATTCCATGCCTCGAGAGTGTGGCAATTTATGACTTGGCCCTCTTCTGCTGCCATTTTTTCTCCACCAGATTTTACAAATGCTTTCTTTTTATGATTTGTGGGTTGTTCCTACGCATGGTATTTCTTTATGGGATTAATCATATTCCTTTGTATGTAAATTACCTATTTACCCTTCGAATGTTTCTAGCATATTCTCAAAATTAATTATGAAATTAAAGTTTATCTTTTCATTTATTATTACGTTTAAAGTTTTCATTAATAGTGTTATATATAGTATGAATTCAAATTAATATCTCCCGTCCTTAAAAGATTATCACATTTTGACTTTAGTTAGTTAAACATTACAAAATTTGATTATGAATTACCATTAAACGATAAGAAATAATATAGTCTTGTGGACCTTGTTAGATTCGTCTCAATATATATTTTTGAAATATTAACTTTTAATAATCTTTTCGCATGTAGAATAATAGATATTCATGTTTTAAATTATGTTTTGTTGACCACCAAAAATCAAAATATGACAATCTTTTAGGAACGGATGGAGTAATAATTGAAACCGGAGATAAGGCAAGTTAACCTAATCTTACTTATGTTGTAACTTAATTCACTTCGACCAACTAAAAAAAAATCAAGAAATATATATGCATTACATTAGTGTTAGAAGCTAGTCGAATATACTCTAAAACTAATTAATCATATTATAAGATTAATCAATAATAATATGATTGAGCTCGAAAGACATAAGTAATTAATAGTGAAAATGTGATCGTTTATATCATAAGGTTCTTATAACAGTAGACCACAAATGTAAACTGGTTGGCACTCTATTTAACTAATAGCGAGTCAAGCTATTCGCCAGTCCTAAAACTTGATAACTCGATGGCCAACTCGCTCTCTTGATTTTATATTAGTAAATACGAGTAATATATTAGAATTTTTATAACTTACTAGTAGAAACATACCCGTTTAGCAACGGGGCCTAATGGCCAAATTAAACAACCATGACTAAAGTCCAAGTATTGCTCTCATGTCCATAACACCAGCCCAACTCATGTTTCTCACTCAAATCCTCCTGCTACCAGGTCTAGTTAGTTCAAGACCACAACAAGAAACAATATCAACTATCAACATTCAATTATTTACAGGGTAGTCAATATCTTCTCCATTCCTTCACGTTTTCTTCTGAAATTTTCACAATTCAAGCCACTTTGATAGGCCAAAGTTAATTCTAGTACCTGCGTCAATATTTTGGAACTGACGTTTCCAGATTTGAAGATATCTTATGGAGTGTTGGATTGAATTTTGTGGGCCTAAATTCAGAAGGTTGTTGAAGAATTGACATCAAAGACAAGTTGTTTGCCTATAAAAGGTGGAGCACGTTTATGAATTAGCAACTCACACAAACAACAACCATCAAAACCTTAGCCTGAAAATGATTCGTGGTTAGTTTAATAAATGCTTTTCTATTCTAAATTATGATTATGATATCAATTTCGATTCTTGTTTAATTTTGTATTTATTGGCTGAATTTAATAGGAGGAACCTGCTATTTCACTCTCGACTATGTGTATACATTTGAAACGGTAGGGATGGATCCTGATGTGTGTTTGAAATAGTTTCAATGTAACTTCCTGATACTTTTTTTGTCTTGCATATGTTTAGAAACTTCCGGAAGAATTCACCGAGGGCCTGAACAACGATGGGGATGGGACCATTCTCATCCGCTACGGAGGCTGGCGCATTCCAGTAGTGGTTCGAAAGCGTGTACTCAATTCAGGTTGGCACACATTTGTCAATCGTGCCAAGGTTGTATCAGGGACCATATTGCTAGCTGCTCACAGCGTTGGGCGTAACATCTCCATTCTGAAATTCAAGAAGGGTATGGGGAAATCGTCGGTATGGGATTTAAATTCGGATGCTTTTGACATTAAGTCTGGATTCCTTGAAGAAGATTTCTTACCCGAGAATTCTTTGGCTGCCACCATACGCACAAGTTATTTTCCCGAGTTCATGTCGCTCTTCTTTGCGAAGCGTAGTGGTGTGTGCTTATACGAGCAAACCAATTACCACACCATGGTAATACTAATTGTTAGGTTTTTTACTTTATATGTCTATTTAGTTTTATCTGCGAAGGCTAATGATGATACATCTAAGCATATATTTCTTCTCCTTTTTGTTTCATTTGGGTCGAGATTGAGCTAATGGTATGAGCTATATGGTTGAACATACTGGTCTGTATGGAGGGAAACCTAAGGATATGTGTTGGTTTCGAGCTATTTTTTTCTCATTATATCTTTTGATGTTTTAATATTTTTAATGATTGCAGCGTGTTCCATTGAATTTAGCTCAACATCTCACCGTGCAAAATCAGACAGAAGTCAGCATACGAAGTGGTGAGCGTGTGTTCGCAAACATCGATGTGAGTCTTGGCTATTTCCGAGGATTTCGTTGGAGCACCTTGGCCGAGGAATGCGCACTGGACATTGGGTTCAAGCTCTTCTTTTTCCTCAACCCGGCCGAGGAGTTTGAGATGATTGTCATTGGCTATAACAATCTGGAAGTTGTCTATGAGTGGTCTCGCACCTATTATAAGCTTATCTAGCTAAGGAAGGAAGTGGCGTTTTGTTGGTAGCATAGGCTGGTCTTGTAGGAAAGTTTGTTGAGACAGCCATGGTTTGAAGATGCTAGAGTGCATCCATCGTATGTTATTTCCTAGTTCTTAGTGAAGCATTTGCAGTCAATCTATGTGTTTGTTATTTAACTCTATGTCTGTTGTTCGAAGGCAAAAGAACCTTCTGTTATTCATATCATGGGCAGCCATGATTTGATTTTGTTATGTTAATATTAAAGTATCTTTCGGATAATTGATGATGGTATCTTTGCTTTCATAGTTCTGTTTGTTTTGAATTTCTTTGTTAAGTAAAATTGGTTGATAGGGGCCTGATGGTATCTTTATTTGTTTCTTTCGATCTACATTCATTCCCTCAGCTCGCATTTGATCGAATGTGTAATAGTTAATCAGGGCTAACAACAAGTGAATATACCCAAACTAATGCTTCATCCCTGAAGGAAGCATACAACGATCTTTTGCTCCTGAACTACCAAAATGGAGTATTCCCTGATGCTATCGCCGACGTTTTATCTTTTTAATAACAATCCCTGATGTTATGAATGAACTGTATTTTTAAACTCTCATTCCATAGTGAAAATTTCATGCCTTAATGACATTGTTATAAATAGAAGTTGTCCAAGTTGTTTCAGTTCTGGAACTCATATAAATTCGTTATATGACCTTATATTGTTGTTTAGGAGACTACTGCCATATCTGGAACTCATATAAACCTTAATGAATAATCTTTCAAGTAAGTTTGACAGTATCAAAACACACCATAAATTGAGAAGATCACAATCCTAAATCTTGAAACAAGAATTTAATAAAATTCTCAATGATTATAATAGATAAAAGATATCCTAAGTTATATATTCAAAAGCCACAATCATCATAGAGTCATACAAAAGTTATATAATCATTCCATACATATTTCAGATATGAATATGATGGTTGAATAAGCTGGGCTCAAAGTTGAAATGCCTGATAGAGGAGACATAGAATTGTACCAAAATAGAGCATGTTCAAAAGTTGCCTGAAACTTGTATGTTGCATACCCTAAGAGTTTAGATAAGCTAAATAGATAGTTGAAATGCTTGCTAGCCAAAGACACAGAGTTTGTCTTAAATGCAATTAACCAAAAAGAGATGATACATGAAATCACTGAGTTTTGGGCTTCGAAGGAGAAATTGATTGATCGTTAGTTTCCTCTTTGGAAGTTTCAGCCAATTTGTTGGAAGCATGTGCCCCCACATCATCTTCAAATAACATTCTTTTAGTAGGAGTCCCTGCAAGATTACAGGAGTTAGGAGCCACAATATACACGTAGTACATATTGAATGAAACAGCTAAGAAGCTACAAACAAGCTATGCATCACCTAAGAAGACATAATGAAACAATACACGTAGTACATATTGAATGAATGGACTGACCAGGCACAATGGTTATAGAATCAAACTGACGCTTGAGTGGAGAAATTTTTGTGGCAGCCTCAACAGGCTGAGATGAACCAGCTGGTAGATGTGCTTCATTTGCCTCGACAATATTCTTGCTAGCAGAGGTTGAACTGGTGTTTGTAGTGTTTGAGGAAGAATTTTCATCAGTCGATACTGTGTCATCATAATATGCTGCTAAGAGTAGGCGCTTTGGCGCATCAACCATTCTGTTGTGAGTACGGCGTAGTAACACCAGATACATTTTGTCCTCAAAGTTTGATGCTATTGTTTCCATATCAACACTCCCTCCCTGTAAAAGAGATTAGCTTAGCAACATAGATAATGTTAGTTTAAGCAATTGGTCCAAGAAGAAAAGATGCAGAGTTACCTCTTCCATCAAGGTAGTAAGTTCAGCTGCATTGCATTTTAATATATCTTCGGCAACCTTATCAATAGCTCCAACTGTAAGGCTACCACTATGATCATATACTTCCATTGAAACTTTAACCCTGCAAATATCATGGCATCATTAAAATGAATCCCACCTAACAATCGTTACAAAAACAAATTGTAGAAATTGCAGTGACCTTAATGATGCTTTGACCTCCTTTTTGCAGGACAGACAACGATAAGTAACCCCAGCTAGAGAATCAACTTTAGTTAGACAGCTATCACATCCAATGTAATACAAACGCTGATTTTCTTTTGTGGGTTGCAGAAAAACGCGTGCCCAAAATTCCCCACACTAATATGGATAGCAAAAAAGGTCAGTCAGAGAATGTGTTATACCTTATTTAAAAAAGAAATCCAATATAGAGAAGACACAATGACCATAACTAAAAAGACATATACCTGGTCATTTTTCACAAGTTCTCCGACAGAGTATTTCTTAACCATATTATTGTCAACCATTTCTTTTGAATAGGATAGAGAGTAATCAAGTAACAAATGAGGTAGCTCAACATCGCGAACACTGTCAAACCTGTAAATACCAAAAAGTAGTTTAACACTCCGTTTCAAAGCACTTTCTAAACAGAAATGCACATTTAGAAAGAATTTAACTGGCACGACCATGATTTAAGTGTTGTGACAGCTTCAATGGGAGGTGCTACGGTAATTGAGGTCCCATTGTTAACCGTTAGTGTTGGTCCTGAGTTAAATCATTTACAATCAAGTTACATGGCTAGCAAATAAAGGTACGGGGATAGCACAAACACATTATAACACTTGGGGGCAGTCATTTTGTGAAGTTTTACCTCGATAGTTTTTCACTTTTGCCCTTTTGACAACAATTACAGAAAAGCTAACAGCAGCCAGTGTAAGTACATGCCCCACTTGTTCAACCTGCTGCCCCCACACGCTCAATGTCATCGGCTTGAGCCTAATCATAATTGCAAATCACCATACTATAGTTTCACAAGAAAGACATAAGGCATGTAGAAACGATACTTACGCCCTATCTACAATGGTAAAACTCTGAACGACACCTTTCCCAAACGCAGTAGTTACTTCCTTTGAGTCAGTGGCCTTGATAACAACCGCCATAATATCTAGATCAATATGTTAATATAAGTACAAATGTAGTGACAAAATTATGAGAGTCACAATGGTACACATGGAAAGTATAGTATGAAATCTGTAATTATAATTTCATAGCACCTGTTATAACTTCATCAATGGCCATCTGGTGTGTTATCAAGGAAAGAGGACGTATGCCATCAAGAAAGTAGCGGAGGTTAGGCTGCTCCTCAAGCATCGGACGTATAAGAGTGCTTCGCTGTAAAACCCAATGTGTGGGATATCCATTAATAGACTGATGACCAGTTGGTGGCTTGATAACAGCATTGGAGATTTTGTACACATGATGTAAGTGCAACACTTCTTCAAACATTGAAATTGTTGAACCATAGACAATTGCTGGAATTGTATCGCCCTATACAAAAATGGAAAGTATATAAATAAGCAACGAAGGAGAAAATTGTAAGAAGAGATAACAATTCATTGCACACATAGCCGGACCCAGGAGTTCAATTCCGATGGTGCAAAACTTTTCTAATTTTTTTTTTGACAAAATAGTAAAAAATGATGTCATTCGTTTTGAACCTAGGCCAGAAAGACTCATTTTAAAACCTATAACATTTTCATTATATTAATCAATCAAAACAAGCTCATCCAATACTATGCAATAGGATGAATACTAACCGATTTAATTTTAATCAAATAACAACTAATTTAAATTTGTATTCGACAACATTGGAATATCCAAATTCAACTCGAATATTCGAATAAAAATATTTATTCGCATCTTCCCCAACTCTCCGAACACTAATAAATATTAATACTCTAAACTCAACTCTTACTTTATCCGAACACTAATAAATATTAATACTCAATTCTAATGATAAGTACAATATATTATAACAATGAAAGAAGATCATAATAATAATAATAAAGAAAATGCATTATAGTCCTTAAATTTCAATCAATTTACATTTTTCTTGATATTGGTATATGAAAACGGCATATTTTTCAACTTAAACATATATACATATAACATATCTTCATATTCTACATTAATAGGAGAACAAAGTTTGATACTCGAATTTAATTGATGGGGAAATTCGAAAAAATATAAAATCGTTATAAAGAATATGAATATCAGTTCTCTTTAAACTTCAATAACGAAAATTAATTATATTCTCTATTGATCTATACATAACAATTAATTTATAGTCCAAATAGGCATACGCATTTTAAAACTTCTTTAAACTTCAATAAAACAAACTTATTATATTCGCTATTGATCTATGAGAAACAATTTATTTACAGTCCAAATAAGCATTATTTGTTTTTATAGTCTAAAAGTATGTATTCATCTAATAAATTATGTAGAGAGGGCAAAGTTTGAATATACACATTAAGAGAGGGGGGAAAACTAAAAATATAGAAAAATCTTGCATTTACTTAGGAGGGAACAATATATATTACAGAGGGAGGGATAAAAATAATGCAGAGCCCTTAGCAAGGTTCGAACTTGGGCTTAATGAATGAGAATGGATTCCTCGACCAACTAAGCTAAGGTTATCATTGTTAAACTATCCTAGAATTTCAGTTCAATAAACATATCTATAAACTTTTTTTTTTTTGAAAAATATGGTGGTGCATTTGCACCACCATGTTATTAGTAAGTCCGGCTATGATTGCACATATATGTTATAAACTAACCTGGTCATCAGTGAATATGTAGCGTTTGTACCTAGTACCACGCTGATAACCAACCAGAGTTGGCATAACTTCAGTTATAGTAATTTTGGCAGTCCAGTGATCAAGTCCCATTGTAACTTGTGAAATCATCTTTATATCTTCATCCATGGTTTATATCAACACCAAGCTGCAAATAGACATTTTCATATAATGTGTCATAGGTACTTTTAATTCATGTCGTGTTACTTAAGCAAATGATACTAACACAAGCAATTTCTACAAATAATCTACATGGCAAAACCCAAGTAAGTACAGCACACAAAATGCTATTTTGAACACCAAAGCACAAAAAGAATCACAAACAACCATCCAGACTAAATAACTCAAGGAAATTCTAACACAAAGTCAAGCTTGTAATCCTAAAAACATATAAGAAAAAAGAAAAAAATATAGGAGAGGAGCTGGTGGTTACAAGTTAACATAAATCCATTGAGCTGATTCAAAACGCCTGCACACAAATAAACATTTGTTTTAGTTACCAAAGAGAAAGCTTGAAAGAAGAAAACTCCTAACTGAAAGAACAAAATTTAGAGTACCTGTAAGTATTTGATATACTTCAAATGTATATCTGAAACTATAGGCTGCAATATTGTCATGTAAGACTGTTCAAAAAATGGCATTCTGTAGCTAAACTATACAAAATATATATACACAAAAGAGAGAACTTGTTAGGCAATCGATGGTCAGAGCAAGTCTGCCCTTGCAAGTTGAAGGATTTCCTTATACACCACATTTGATGTATAACTTGTGCCTCCATCGTTGTAGGTTGGTGGCAGAATAAGAACTTTAACATTGTTTCCATTGCGAGCTCTAGACAGAGCAACATATAATTGACCATGAGAAAACACAGGCTGCTTAAGGTATAACCCGACGTAATCAAGTGTTTGTCCCTGAGCTTTATTAATTGTCATTGCAAAACATAACCTCAAAGGAATCTGACGACGAACAAAGGGAATCAGATATTTGTTGTCTGCAGGGTTTGGTTCCAATGGTATGCGCGGAATCCATACGTGTTTCCCTACAAATTGCCCAGACGCAATAATCGCACCAACCACATGAGGTTTAAGTGTCTTGCATATGAGTCTAGTGCCATTACAGAGCCCCTCAACTGGATTGATATTCCGTAACAAAACTACAGGGCAGTTAGGTTTCAAAATTAAACGATGTTGAGGCAATCCCCTCGGCTCCAAGCTATTTAAATAATCAAGGTAGTCCCCTTGATCAGTAGCATGTTTAGCACGATCATCACTCACATATACCTGAGCCTTTCCCACTAACCTTTCAATAAGCATAGAGTTGATATCATCGACAAACTCATTCTTGGGAGACAAGATAGCTCTTTTCATCATTGCAAGAGAATTAGTATCAAACTGTTTCAGATCTGGATAAACACATGATATTAAGTATTCCAATGATTCTGAATGAGTTGTATAAGGCACAAGCATGGGCGACGGCAACTGAACTTCACCACTATCGTTGGTTGGCTCTTCTCCATTTCCAATACGCATAAGGAACTCCATAAATCCAGGATCTTCACGTGCTCGCATATTAATAGTCAATGAAATTTTAGTGAGATCCCTCCACAAATCAGAACTAACCATGCTTGCACTAACTTGTTGGCTTCGATTACCTCCTCGAATAACAGGCAGGACTTGCCTAAAATCCCCTCCAAAAACAACCAACTTCCCCCCAAAAACTGTCTTATTTTTGCACAGATCTTGTAACAATTTATTAAGTGCTTCAATGGCTGCTTTGTTAGCCATGGGAGCCTCGTCCCATATGATAATTTTTGACTCTCTTATAAGGTAAGCATCCCCACTTTGATAGGGTACCTGACACTTGATCCCAGAGCTAACATCAATGGGGATTTTAAACCTCGAGTGAGCAGTGCGACCCCCAATGAAACACGAAGAAGCAATTCCGGAAGTAGCAACAACTAACGCAATGAGACCATGCGAACGTATATGAGCTAGAAGAACTTGGTACAAAAAGCTTTTACCAGTACCACCTGGCCCGTCAACAAAAAAACAACCACCCTCGCCTCTGAGAGCCTTATCAAATATAGTATCAAATGCAACCTTCTGTTCTTGGTTCAACTGTTTGAGTGCATACAGATCATCCTCTGGGATTGGTAGATTGAGTTCTGAAGATACATCTCTTGTCAATTCTTCAGTTTGAGTAAGAAGAAAGTTGAATGGCACAATGTGGTAATCATCGACCTCTTTTCCTAAAGATTTCAACGTGTCATTTATCCCCAATAATACTCGACGCATGATATCACTGTCAGTGTACATAAGCTGAGACCTCCGATGGATAAAATCCTCGGCCATGCAATCATAGAATTTTGAGAACAGCTCTTTTGGTTTGGATGGTTTACAGTAAAAAAGAAGAGTGGCAAACAACATACGGAGTGCATGTGGCATCTGCGAGATAGATGCCTCTTCCATACAGTTTTCAATGTCATCATCTCTATGGAGCAACCCTCGTCTATAAGCAGCCTCTTGGTTTGTTTCATAAGTTATTCCATCGATAGTTCGTAAACTTTCAAAAGACGTTGGGCATGATACATTGAGAAGCAGCACACGGAGATAGTATCTTTCATCTTCACATGGGTTCACAGTGCACATTCTACCAATTACAACTCCTCGCTTGCGCCTAGTCCAAATCCTCTTGGTAGGATCCCACACATAGTTGACTGGAAAATTCTTGTATAAACAATTTAACCGCCGTGCTTCAGGATCAACATCATTCATGCGAAAAAATTCAGTAAGCATGCTCCGCTTTGATCTCTCGTCCCTCATAAGATTTTCCAAGTCATCATTATCACCAAAATGCAATGTTTGGAAATCGGCCAAGTGAACCTGGAGTTGAAGGACCGAAGGATACATGTTGCTCAAAGGGAAACTATAGATCCTCCACACAGCTTCTGGAGGAGAAACCCACCGAGCATTCCTGAAGTTTTCAATTTCATTAACATGTGATTGTCTTGTTGATGTACTTGCTGCTGTACTGATGCGAAATGCAACTCTGTCGTGCCCTTTATGAACATACTTATATAGGTATTTAACCACTCTAATGTCGCAACATATTTCAAGGTTGAAGTGACAATTGAATTCAGCTAGCAACGTGGGGTTATAAGGTACGACCCATCGATTATCCAACTTCTTTCCCCTCACCATAGCAGACCGGCCATCATTCCTTCTACGATATATGGGATAACTACCTTTCCCATGCAGCGTATGTTCTGAAAATTGGCGAGGGTATTTGTTCTTACACATTCCATTTCGCATACACACATTTTCAGAGTTAAGGTCACCACACGGGCCATGCATCATATGCTTCACTACAAGCTTATACAAATATGGATCTGCATCCTTATCAGGGAGTTCGGCACTGACAAAACGATTGTAAGCTTCCGGTGTAAGCAATTTAGAGCATGGCTTGAGTATTACAAGGAAATGAGCATGTGGTAGACCCCTTTTTTGAAACTCGACTACATGCAGAATGGATGCTACTTCCCCAAACAGTTTATCCTTCACAATACGATCCTGAAGTATGCCAAGTTTCGATTTGAAGACACGAACAACCAGATCTGGACGATTTTGAACTTCTTCACCTGGTGCTAAACAAGCTTTGATCTCTGGCCAATTGGAATTGCATGTTATTGTGAAAAAGAGATCAGGCCGCCCAAATTCCTGCACAAGCGACATCGAATCTAAGTATCGATGTCGCATGTCGCGAGGGCCACCAATAAACGTAGCTGGCAGGTATACAGGCATGCCAACCTCGTCCGCTTTCTTAACTCCAGAGACAACACTATCTGATACACCTTTGTAGCATTCCACCCTCATCTTGTCCTGGTTATTTTCGAAATAAGCTAGCCTCATTGCCTCGATTTTGATATACATATCAACAACGTATTGTTGAAACAATCGTCCGAAGCGCAATAAATAAGATCTATCATTCGGACGCTGTTGCAGTTTATACGAATAATACTGCCTGCAGCTAACGGTCGCTCTCCGTTTCGTACGAATCATAGTTCCATCAGCTGCATGGAATGCATGGATGTACCTTTTTTTAGACAAAGATTCACCTAGATAACAGAGAAACATTAAAAATCAACCTCTGCTGACAAGGACATAGCCTACTAACTACATATCCTTGTGTAATTGATGAAATCCCAAGAACAAAATGTAATATATAATGTAGGCATTTAAGCTAACCTGCAATTTCATTGTCAATAACAGCATCAAATGAAGAAAAGTTGTCAGGATTGAATGCTTGGAACTCTGATGTATTGATTGACAACGTATCTTTCAAAATCGATCCAACCGTAGGTATATTGCCATGCCACCCTGGTTCGCCCCCAGGAAACATTAACACATATTGCAGCGGGTCATAGCAAGCAAAGAATCCCTGGATGTTGTGGCTCTGGCCAGACCGTGCATAGACCCTTATGTCACGTTGATGTGAAGCTGAAGAACGGCCATTCTCGTCTTCAACCCATATTCCTGCAACCTCTGAACATGTGGGAGCATTATAGACGCGTTGATCAAGCGTAGAATCTGTCTTGATCACAATACTATAGCGCTCAAGATTCTCAAAGGTCGATATGTTTTTCAAGAATTGAGAATATGGATTCGGTTGCATAACTTCCACAAGCAATTCAACTGTAGCCTCCCGGAGCCTAGGCAGAGCAGCAGTCCTTCCAGCAACCTGCTCCAATGGATCATAGAAATAAAATTGTAGCCCGGACATTGGAGACACGGAATCTGCTGGAAGTAGATCATTCAAAAAGTGGTGTATCGGGCCTTGAGCACGCACTGTATAAATGCCCATATTACGTTTTTGAAATCGATCATCACAGTGGATGCTCATTGTGCTGTAGGCAAAGTGGTTGTTATAGGTCCGAATCATATCATGGAAATCCTTTGAAGCATCTCCACGGCCTGTAAGAAGCTCCACCAAACTATAAGGTAAAACAGATGATGCTAACGATACTTGCCCCGATGAACAGCATAAACCTGCTGGCTCCCTGTAGAATCTATATGCCCCGCAAAAAGTACATGGAAGCACATTTGGTAGGATCAATGTACGTTCATCAGGCCCTGAACGAATAATTCAATTTACTTACGATCCTAGAATGTAAATATGCCACAAGAAGATCTAAGATGGACTAATCAAATAAATATAATTGGAACAATGTAAGAAAAGCACTTTAAAACACAATGTTTAAGTAAGTTACTTGTATCAAGAGAAGACGCCAGGACACGAGCAGATGAAGAAGCCTTATGTTTATTTGCTAGGGGAAAATAACACAGAATGAATATAACTTTATAACGAAGCGATCCACGTGATACAACGTAAGTAAATAAACATAGAGAGCAAAACCTGCGTAGCGCTCTCTGCTTTTCTTATTAATTGCCTCCCTAGTGGATGGAACTAATGACCTTTGGCGGCGCTTCTCATTAATAGCATCCTTATTAGCTGATGTAAGGACATAAAAACAAACAGGAAAACATGAAAAAATTTGAAAAGGGAAGCAACAATAAATATAGAAACACAACAGATTTTGGAGAGAGTAGTTGGTACTTACCAGCATAGTAATCTCTCTTTTTTTGCTTGCGCTGGTCATCCGCAGACATGAATGTGGCAATGAAGTTGGCACACAGGGCCAATTATACCAGGAACCCACACAATAGAGGTCGAGACGAGGCAAACAACAATATACCAACTATAATGGATCAATATACACTAAAACAACACTAATTCAACCAACCAATTGAACTAAAATGCACTAAATGTATATAAACCAGGCACAATGATCACAATAAGACAACAAACTGGTAAACTATCGATTAAAGGGTCACATTGCTTATCACCAAAAAAACACTTGAATGATCACAATTAGACAACAAACTATGGTGACACTGCACAAACACTTCAATATACAAGCGACGATGGTAAATGGTCAATTAAAGTCATGGTCACACGGTGATGATCACAATAAGATAAGAAATGGTCACTCTGCTGGAAAACAAAATCACACAAATACTTCAACATGCAAGCACCGATGGTAAATGGTCAATTAAAGACAAACCTTATTAATAAATGGAGATGGAGCAAAGAAAAATATTTGAGAGCTTACCAATAATGACGTGAGAGAAATGGTGAATGAAAGTAATGAAATTGGTGAATGAAAGTGATGAAAACGGTCATAATAGGAAATATAGTGGAATAGGAAATCAGACAAATCCCAGATTATATGCATCCTCATTAATGCTTGGAAAAGTTTGAGAAAACAAGGTACTTGATAGTACAGAAATAGAAAGAAATAAAGTAAAAGAGAATGTTTGAGAATGTTTGAGAAACAAATCCAATGCTCATAAATGAATCCAATAACAAATCTAACGGGCATTGAAGAGTATGATATGCGGCGGTGGGCCATCTCTCATTTATTGTTTGCAATATGGTGTGACTTTTGTGATCATTAAGACCAATCCAATGGTCTACAAAGCAAGACAATTTAATGCACACAATAAGACAAGCCCCAAAAAGTGATCCAATGGTCAAGACACAAAAAGTGATCCAAACAAGGCCCTGAACGAATAATTCAATTTACTTACGATCCTAGAATGTAAATATGCCACAAGAAGATCTAAGATGGACTAATCAAATAAATATAATTGGAACAATGTAAGAAAAGCACTTTAAAACACAATGTTTAAGTAAGTTACTTGTATCAAGAGAAGACGCCAGGACACGAGCAGATGAAGAAGCCTTATGTTTATTTGCTAGGGGAAAATAACACAGAATGAATATAACTTTATAACGAAGCGATCCACGTGATACAACGTAAGTAAATAAACATAGAGAGCAAAACCTGCGTAGCGCTCTCTGCTTTTCTTATTAATTGCCTCCCTAGTGGATGGAACTAATGACCTTTGGCGGCGCTTCTCATTAATAGCATCCTTATTAGCTGATGTAAGGACATAAAAACAAACAGGAAAACATGAAAAAATTTGAAAAGGGAAGCAACAATAAATATAGAAACACAACAGATTTTGGAGAGAGTAGTTGGTACTTACCAGCATAGTAATCTCTCTTTTTTTGCTTGCGCTGGTCATCCGCAGACATGAATGTGGCAATGAAGTTGGCACACAGGGCCAATTATACCAGGAACCCACACAATAGAGGTCGAGACGAGGCAAACAACAATATACCAACTATAATGGATCAATATACACTAAAACAACACTAATTCAACCAACCAATTGAACTAAAATGCACTAAATGTATATAAACCAGGCACAATGATCACAATAAGACAACAAACTGGTAAACTATCGATTAAAGGGTCACATTGCTTATCACCAAAAAAACACTTGAATGATCACAATTAGACAACAAACTATGGTGACACTGCACAAACACTTCAATATACAAGCGACGATGGTAAATGGTCAATTAAAGTCATGGTCACACGGTGATGATCACAATAAGATAAGAAATGGTCACTCTGCTGGAAAACAAAATCACACAAATACTTCAACATGCAAGCACCGATGGTAAATGGTCAATTAAAGACAAACCTTATTAATAAATGGAGATGGAGCAAAGAAAAATATTTGAGAGCTTACCAATAATGACGTGAGAGAAATGGTGAATGAAAGTAATGAAATTGGTGAATGAAAGTGATGAAAACGGTCATAATAGGAAATATAGTGGAATAGGAAATCAGACAAATCCCAGATTATATGCATCCTCATTAATGCTTGGAAAAGTTTGAGAAAACAAGGTACTTGATAGTACAGAAATAGAAAGAAATAAAGTAAAAGAGAATGTTTGAGAATGTTTGAGAAACAAATCCAATGCTCATAAATGAATCCAATAACAAATCTAACGGGCATTGAAGAGTATGATATGCGGCGGTGGGCCATCTCTCATTTATTGTTTGCAATATGGTGTGACTTTTGTGATCATTAAGACCAATCCAATGGTCTACAAAGCAAGACAATTTAATGCACACAATAAGACAAGCCCCAAAAAGTGATCCAATGGTCAAGACACAAAAAGTGATCCAAACAAGGCCCATGCACAGGGGAAAAAAATGGACGACGTTGAAATGGGTTTGTGAGTGAAAAATGTAAGCTCCTTTATATATTGAGTCTAATTGAGATTAAAATCACAGAAGAAGATATTGATCATGTGAGCCACCTCGAGCTAGACAAAAATAAGTGAACCATTGATGATCTGTTAGACTGTTACCCCTCCAAAAACATCGTTGATCTCAACATATACAAATTTCTCTGAATCCTGAACTCTTTGATTTGTATGAATCATCCTCCAAATCCATGAGTAAATCATTCTCAAAACGAATACCCAACAAATTCAAACATCATCATCTTCACAAGACAACTGCACAACTTCGTCCCCTACCCCCTCCCAAACGCCCCTCCCTCAGACCAATACCCTTCATCATCGACCTCAAACATCTCCATGACACCCAAGAATCCTTCTCCCTTTTCCACCACTACCAACAAACCGGCTTCATACACGACTACCCTTCTTACTCTTCCCTCATTTACAGGCTCGCAAAAGCCCGAGACTTCGATTCCATCCACACCCTTTTGGAAGAACTCAAAATGAGGAACATCAAGTGTCAAGAAAGTCTTTTTATTGCATTGTTTAGGCATTATGGGAAGGTTAAAATGGTTGAAAAAGCTGTTGAGTTGTTTAATGAGATGGCGTCTTTTAATGTTGTGAGGAGCTTGTGGTCGTTTAATACTGTTGTCAATGTTTTGGTTGATGCTGGTTGTTCGAAATATGTGGATGAGTTTGTCGGAAGTAGTGGGAAAATGGGGTTTAGGTTAAATGTTGTGACGTTTAATATTATGATTAAGATGTGGCTTGAGAAGGGGGAGTTTGAGAAAGCTCGGGAGTTGTTTGATGAAATGATTGAGAGAGGGATAGAGCCGAGTGTCGTGAGTTATAATTGTATGATTGGGTTTTTGTGTAGAAGGGGGGAGGTTGATAAGGCAAAAAAGTTGTTTAAAGATATGGAGAAAAGGGGTATAAAGGCAAACAATGTGACTTATAGTTTGTTCATGGAGGGTCTTTGTGTTGTGGGGGAGTATGAAGAAGCAAAGAAGTTGATGTTTGACATGGAGTACAAGGGGTGTAAGCCAAAGCTCATTAATTACGGTGTTTTGATGAGTGATCTTGCAAAGAGGGGGTTGATTGATGAAGCGAAAGGTTTTCTCGCTGAGATGAAAAAAAGGCGGATAAAGCCAGATGTTGCAATGTACAATATTTTGATTAATTGGTTTGCCAAGAATGGTAGAACTGGGGAGGCTTACAAAGTTTTAGTCGAAATGCAAGTATCGGGGTGTGAACCAAATGCAGCTACCTATAGGATGGTGGTTGATGGGTTCTGTAAAACAGGGGAGTACGAGGAAGCTTTAAAGGTTTTGAATGCAATGTTGGTGGTTAGGCATATTCCACTTGTGGATACATTTTGTTCTTTGATCAAGGGATTGATCAAGAAGGAACAAGTTGAGGATGCTTACTTCGTTTTGGGGGAGATGTTGAAGAGGAAGCTCATTCCTGATGTGGGATCATGGGAAGCCCTGGTTCCTGTTTCTGTTGCAATAAACAGTGCCTGAAACTATTACTTATAGTAATTGATAATGTTTTTTAGCATAAATATCTAATATGTTGTCTAGATATATTATCATTCATTTATTCAAAAATTAAGTTGTTCGTCCCTCCCTATATTTGCATATTTTTCATCATCTAACCCATTAGTGATGCGTTAGCCTGCTGCCTTATATATAATTTCTAGTTCCGTCTCTTGTATAAAGTTTCCGGTTTTGCTTAGGTCCATGGACACGCTGAAAAAGCACTAAATGACCTGCTACAAGAATTACAAAACAAATATTTGTAACGTTTATTAGCCTGCCTCTCAAACCATTTTGATTCATATAAGGAAACACCACAAGCCATATTTTACAATCACTCTAGCACCCACTGTTCGATAATTTTACATGTTGTAGATGGCACAAGGTGCAACAGGAGCCGTAGTAAGGTGTGCTATCTAAAAGAGAAAGATATGCATAAATAAACAAACCACCTATACGCAAACTACAGATGCAGAAACACTGATAACAATTACAAATCAATAATACATGATCTTCAACAACGCCTGCCACTCTAAATATCAGGATTTCGACAATTTTACAGCATGCTGGAGTCTATGAACAACAGAAGACTAAACATAGATCAACTGTTTAAAACAGTATGTACCAATGATAAACCAACCCACAAGAACAGCGGTGAAGATCGCCAAATAAGTAAGGAATGTTGTTCCTCCAAATGTAACTCCAAGACCAAACACAATTACGAAAGGCAAGTAGGTCCTGATTATAGATGATTTATTAACCCACCGACCATTCATCAAAATGAAAATGGCCAAGTTCACAAGATTCCATCCACCTGCCAGGAAACCCAACCTGTTTAAAACATTGGCAACAAATGAGTGGCAATTGCATGTTAAAAGGCTGTAAGCTTGATGCTGGAATTCTTGTGTGCTTTTATGCAAGTTACCATCCCAAGTGACCGTTTCTTCATTTCCATCAGCAGTGGTTATTAAGTAGCACTGATGCCAGGAAGAAATGAAAAAAGAGGATATAAGTGAGAAGTGAGAAGTTCAATAACCACTTGGTTTAAACTCAAAACTTTTGACCAACTTCAAAGAACTTGGGATACAAAATACAAATATTCACTTCAAAACAAAACATTGACTTTGACCGAAAATGGAGGGGGACAAAACAAAAGTACATCATTTGCAAGCCCTGAGCCGAACTTTATGGATGGAGCAGTAGACATACCACAACTTAATACATATATTTAAATGTTTCGTGGTAATCGAAAACACACATGACACATCCAAACGTACCTGCTCCTTGCTTATCGGAAAATAGCGAGTAGGTGCTCCAAATGCAAAATTGTCAACGCTTACAAAATTTGGCCCAGCAAAATCCAAGATCACACCATCCTGCCTGCTTATCCCAATATGCCCTATGAATGGAATAAACCATGAAAGGACAGGGAGCGGTGTCCAAACAATGCAGTAGGGGAACCTATCATTTTTAGGGTCAACGTTCGTGGACACTGATGTTTGTTGTTCAATCATCAGCCTGAGGTCATGTTCCCCATTTATTGCCATTTCAATGAGCTGTATAATATTAATGAAACATGTCACTGTATATCCAACAAGACAAACAAACCAGAGCAAGACTCAGACATAACTACAGATTTTTAGGCACTCATATAGCTAGGGCACTAAACCAGGTAACAGATAACAATAGTTTGATTTCTTTCTCAAGAGATGGATTCAAAATAATGTACATGCAAGTAAGATAACACAGCATAAAGCCATAAACCCTCGCATGAAAAATAAATGAGCAGAGATTTTTGTTTTGTTTGTTGTTTCTTTGTTTAAAAAATAGCCAGCAATTTAATCAATGAGTAGTTATTGCAAAAGCGGCAATTTATCTTCACACCTCATAAACAACTTCCTCTTCACATTTAATCTATTTTTTCCGTTTAAAACGAAATTGATAATATTCTGACTAGCGAAACCGAAGCTATTTTCTTTGTTGCTTGAACCTTCAAACTGGCCTTGAGCTACGACCACCAGCAGGTTCTGCGGTCGAATCATCTGAATAGCATGTTGTCGTTCTATAGTTGAACCAATAACCTCATTGCTATTGCTTATACTTAGACGAGCCTACTCTTTAGGGATCTCTTCTTTCAGTCTGTTGTAAAATTTCTCCTTCACTGCAGGATCATTAAATGAATTCTTCATTGAATTAAGTGCTGTAACAGCCAGACCTTGGTCACGTGCAGGTCCATCCTTTGGTACATGAGGCTTATGATGAGGACCTTCTGCCCTCACTTATGAATTTTTACCTCCTTCAAATATAGTATGTCGCAGCAAACTGAGCTGTGTATCCTCATTAGAGTCAATTTCCTCCTCATTAGCTTCTTCTTCCTCGTTTTGAAGTTCAGCAAGCCTAGATGATATTCTACTCTATTCGTCAACTTCAGTAGCAACACCGGCTTGTTGGTCTTAGGATAAACAGAATCAAACTTCTGAACACTTGGAGCGAAGTCTTTTGTGGGAGAAGTTACTTCAACATAGTCTTCTCTTATCTCAACTATACCCTCCAACACCTCATATGCAGTGGTACCAATGAAGCTTCAGCCTCAAGGCTTGCGATTCCCACCCTTCCCTCTTCTTTTCAAAATATCCACAGTTTACTTCACCATTCTCTCTGCAAAATATCCTTCTCCCAACAATACCATCAAGTCATTAGTATGACTTAATTTTTTGGGAAAGACGCAGCAGGCCCAAACGGAATCATGATAGGGAGATTGAGTTCATCGAGAAGTCATTGGACGAGGTTAATGAGTGAGGAGTTATCGGAGATGAAATCACGGAGAGTATCCAGCTACTTTTGTATTCGGAAAGCTTGTAGTGCACATGATATGAGGCCTTCTGAGCTTGCTCCGCTTGGAATACCGATGAAAGCGGTGTCACAACCCCGTCGTCCGAGGAGGCAGCGGCTGACGAAACGACATTTTATTGGGAGTTCGGTGTTGGAAAGGGAAATGGGTTTTTCTAATATGGGATTTGTTAAGATTGCTCCAAATGAGCCCAAATTGTCACATGTGAAAGTCCCACATTGTATCACCAATTGGTTTAAGATGGTGTCTCCTTGGTTATGAAGTGTGCTCTCTCTCCTCATATGGGTGTGGCCCAGGCCCGATTAATGAAATTCTACAGGATTGTTGGGTTTTATAATGAGAAGGGGTCAAGTTATTTAAAACGGTAAACATCAGAAGAAGATAACACAGAGATAACCAACATACAAACAGCAACCATATTCTACAACAGAAGGCCTTTCTAAATTCTATAGTAGTGCATATGCACAAACAATATTTGATGAAGACTCAAGCTCCAATTACCAAAGCATGGATTTGTTTGCCAAAGTTTCCTAAATATAAAAAATTACGAAGGCCCAATAGAGGTTGAACAAGATAACTTGCAATAGTAATTCAAACAATGTCTCATTTCAAACATAAAATCTAAAGTATGAAAATCGTAACTCCATTACTCATTCATTAAATTGGGTGCTAAACAAAATCACTTTTATATTTATCCTTTTAATATATGGTGGAGATAAGTACCTGAAGAAACAATTGGATTTGAGCAGTGTTGGTTGAATGATACAACTTGAATCCCAGATTAGATTTGCCTGTGTTCAAGATTACAATTTAGGAGATAAACCCTTGAATTCATGCTAATAAATTCTGACAGACCGATTTTATGTAGCTGAAAATTACTATTCTGCCCTCTTACTTAAAAGTATAGTATGATTAATTGGGTGGCAAAATAGTTATTTCAAGCTACAATATTCAAGGGTACTGTAATATTTTATAGTTATGCGAGAATGGATACTATTTTACCTCCAACTTAATTTTTACACCTACTATATTTTTACATAGGGTATAAATTGTAATTTCACTTTTAAAAACTACTGTTTTGGGGCGTGTATAACCAATGAGTATTTTAAATTATGATATTAGATAAATATTTGTTTTTTTTTTTTGTAAATTAACGATTAGGTAAGTTTCGAACCCAGAACCCTAGGCTATTTGATTAACTCAGATAAAAATTTGTTGAGAAACAAATCTATCAATTTTATACTACGTCAATCTTGTCAATTTTGATAATAAAACAAATTAGGGCATTATTTTGCAAATAATTATTAGAAAAAAAGTCAATATACAATATATGGTCAAATTATTCAACGAGATTAATGAAAATGAAATGAAATGGATAATCAATCGTTTTGTATACGAGTTTGAGTTTAAAATTAATAGTATAAAAGTATAAATATATATATAAAGTATAAATATATATATAAAGTATAAATATATATATATATATTTATTTATATATATTCAAATGTCGAAGTTTCTTGTGGCAGTTAATGCTCCGTCCATTCATTATTTTTTGAGGAATGTGTTCCTTAAATAAATTGTTACAAATTTGAATATATCTTACGATTATGATTATGCCTCATTTTTATTTCTCAATATTTATTCATAACAAGAACAATTTTATTTTAAGAATTTTTCAAATGAAAATGGATAAAGGGATAAATAAGCATTTGAGAGTTGAGACACATGAGGGAAACCCAAAAAACTATTATGTACATCTTAATTGTTTTTATGAATATGGATATCTTTAAAATCATTTTTAGTATAGTTTTTACACAAATATAATTCCCACTCTTGGGTATTTATGTAGATTTTAGACCCAAATTACATCCAAATCATACACGATTTTTTCTTTAATATTTTAGTTATTGTTGTACAATATGGACAATTATAACAATTCAAAATTAATTAATTTTAATATGGGATTAATGCAACATAGTAATTAAATATTATAAACAGTACACCGACATTTATACTTTATAACAAATAGTGTATTTATAAAAAATAATATATCGCAAATAATTAACTTGTGTAACTAGAAAATAAGTTCAATCTAATTAATTAAAAATTTAAAGGTAATATTCTTTAACGAATAGGATCTTACCAGAACGGTCACGGTCTTGGTACCTCTATTTCATTCCTCCCTTACCTTTTTCTTCCGCTAATCTATCATTATAATATTTTGAACCCAAAAACAAAACAAAAAAATCTCTCATTATTATATTAACTTAAATAACCTTCAATTCTCACGAAATTCCAGTTTGCACCAAAGAAGTTTAGAAATCGCCATTAGCGCTCCATCTTGTGTTGATTTTAGTTTGAGTTTGATTTAACAGAAGCAGATGGAGACTGCTCCCTCATGGACCCCCGAAGATGACTTGTTGTTGAAGAACGCTATCGAGGTAACTTCGTATTTTTAGCTTATTTCTGAATTAGTTAGCTGGTTTTTCAAGTTAATTTAAGAAATTTTGTATTAATTTTTAATATTTATATATTTTTAATGATTTTTATTTAGGCATTTGTGTGAGTATGAAATATGATAATGTTGAATGAACTAGAGAGATCATTTTTCAATTGTATAATTTTGATATTATGGATTTATTGTTTAGCGATTATTATGAGAAGTTTGTTCCTTAAATTTTTGGTTGCCTGCTTTTTATGTTTTTAAGTGTTCAGTTAATTAGCAGTCGGAATAGATAATTCGAAGTGGTACATAGTTAAATTGAATTGTTATGTGATAGTTTCTAGTTGGAATTCTAAGCCTCTTAGCAATACATTTTGTTAGAGTTAGTTGATTAGGTTCTGATTCTGGATATGAGACATGTTTGATCCGATTTGCATTGGCGTCTGAGTTTTTGATGTTTACTGACAAATGGGTAGTTAATTTTGATTGACATGGTATTGAAGATTTGTTCACGATATTCACTGTGTTCGCATTGTATGTACTATTAGTATCGTTATTATTAGTGAGTAGGTTTTAAGTTTGTCAACTGAGAAACAGACTCCCGGTTATTAGGGGTAAGTTGCATAACATGCGACTCCCTTGCTCCACTTAGGCGGAGCTTCTTTATAGGCATAGGGGGGTAGGTTGTTGTTGTCGTTGTTGCTGTTTGACTCTTTGAGTAGGTATATAAGATACTAAGCCGCAGGATATTGTACCTACAATTATAGACCCAATGGAACTGTGTATTCGTATTAGTTGAACAATCTTTAAGGGGATTTAACCAAATCCAGTTTCTGTATGGGTGTATACTAATGGAATTAATTTTATGTACATGTTAATATTTGCGTCAGTGTGCAAGCCTACAATAGCTATTATGATTCAGATATCTTAGAAGTGTGAACAACAATGATTTTGGGTTCGGAGTGGTCTGTGTTAAGGTATTTAGGCGAGTGGTCTGTGTTAAGGTATTTAGGTATTTCTAGTAATTGTGTACTTTTGTTTGGTAGGCTGGAGCCTCACTAGAAGCACTTGGTAAAGGGGCTGTTAGATTTTCGAGGAGGTTTACTTATAAGGAACTGCGAGATAGATGGCACTCGCTTCTTTATGATCCTGATGTTTCAGTTTATGCTTCTGCTCACATGTTTGATCTCGAACTCTCTGGATTTACTCCTTCATCGAAATCTATAAAGTCAGAAACTTACAAAGGACACAAAGATGTTCCTGAAAAGAGAAAGCGAAGTATTCGTAAACAATACTATGCCATGAGAAAGAGGTTACGAAGTGAGTTCTTTAGCTCCCCAGATTTTGGGTTTCTAAATGAAAACATCATTCATGATTGCAACGGACATGGATCTAGTACGAGAGAACCTCATGATGGAAAATTCATTTCACATAGTTTAGGGCTTCAAAAAGCAGATCTGGATATATTGCGAAATGTCTTTCCAGAGGCAGCAAGAGATTATGACCCCTCTGCTGTTGGTGGTCTAAACAATGCTTGTTCTGCTGAATGCAGAAACCCAATTGGAGATGATTATCCAGATAGAGTATTCAGGAATGAATTTCCACCAAACCCTTCTTCTTTGTTAAGGGAAGGTGAGAGAGATCCTTCTGAGCCAGATGGAAAATGCTATGAGATTTCGTGTGCTGCGAATAGTAATGCACCTACTTCTGGTAAGTTTAGAGCTGAAGGAAGTTTCGGGAAAAAACAATTGTCTGCCTGTAGTTCTGGTCTCGAAAATCCTAGTAGTTCTTCTGGATTTGGAGGGAGCCAACTTCTTACTTCTCCAAAAGTGGAAGCTAATTCTCCTCATCAGGCGATTGGATGTTCATCTCCACAGCCCATCTGGAAAACCATGGAAGATTTTCCAGTACCCTCAATGCCAGTATGCATGGAAAACCAAGATACAGCCCAGGTTGTTGCGACACTGCTCCCTGATGATGCGGGTAAAGGAGTGAGATCATCAGTGTTTGACATTGTACAATCAGGTCCATTTTTGGGTCTTGAACATGGCAGTAATGGTTTTATGCATGCTGATGATGTGGATATCTCAGATTCCCTCTTGAACCTCTCAAATGAAGATGAACTACCATTTGCAGTTGTAAATGAGAAAGAGACCATGGATAAGATCGTAAATGATAATGTTAATCTAGTCCTTCAAAGTTCTACAGGGGCTGTTCAAACAGCAGACAAAGTCAAATTGGAGCCTGAAATGTTTTCTGGAGAATCCAGTATAATCCTTCAGAATTCTCCCAGAGCTGTTCAATTAGAAGACAAAATCAAATGTGAGCCTGATTTGATGATGGTTGAAGAACTTAGTAGAAGAGCTCCTAATGATCTTCATCCTGTTAAGATGGAGGCTGTTTCTTCATCTCTTCTGAACGAACATAATGTAGTATATAACTTGGAATCAAATCTTCCGGTTGCACCACAGTGTGATGGTAGTATACCGTCCTCAGCAGTAAATATGGAATCTCGTGAACTGGATAGTTTATTTATTTCCTGCACGTTGAACACTGAGGATCCGGATATACCTTGTAACGATGATATATTCCTGCTTATCCATCCCTCTCCTGTATTTGCATCTTCCACTTCCCCGCCATTCTCAGGAGACGCTATGTCGCCGCCTTCTAATTCTAAATGGAAGATCATTGAACAACAAATGAACTCATCACATAACGAGAAAGACAGTGCACAATCTTTCAAGCGGCATCAGAGTGTCAGAACAGGTTGCTCTCTTGATGCACATTCAACTAACCCACATCTTGGTAGTATTTCCAAATCCAAGTTACTTGATGCTGCACGAGTTGGGGCACCTCCTGCAAATTCTGGCAGATCTATGATCGACTCCAGTGTGAACAAATTATGCAAAGCAACTTTAAATCCATCCGCAGATAGATTCGCGGGGAAACAAATTGCACGGGATCATCTAAAAGTAACTCTACTCAAAATTTGTAGTTATCCCTTTCCATGTCATATAAGAACTTCTAGTTTACCTATAAAGTTTTCTGTATCATATATAGGATGAATATACCGGCTCCCCTTACTTGGAAATTACCCAATATGCGGAAGCAGGTCTTCTCAAAGAAACTGTCACAGAATCAGCCATGAACACCACATTGTCCGATCCTGAGGAGTCTGGGAATGATGACGATGTGCCTTATCCTTCTGATGTTGAAGCTGTGGTAAATGGAGTTCTAACTATTTAGTGCCCTTTCTAAGATATTCTATTTTTAGGTACTTCAATCTTTTATGTTTCCTTTCAGATACTGGGATTGGACTTGGATCCACCAGATGAAGAGAGTTGCCTCACTAAGCAAGGTAATTTGTCCTGAAGGATGTCTGTTATTTTCACGTCTTTCATGTAGTCTATTCTATCCCATATCGTTCCTTATCGATGAGCTTCAGAATCACCCTAAAGAAAATTATATCTAATTTTTAAACCTATAATTTAAATGGCAGCTTTATATATCCAGATGGTCATCTTTGTAAATTAACATTCTTCAGTAGCAGTCATTGACACTCATTAAACTACTTTATTTTTTTACTTTATCTGAAAGAAAAGTGTTTTTGTTGCTATGTTGTTTATTTTCTAACATTTTAGTCGTTTCATTATATAATGCCTCAGCATTTAGATTTCGACCTGAAGATACTAGAACAATCGTGAGGTTGGAACAGTGCTCCCGGTCTTGCTTGCAAAGAACATTGACACATCGAGGGGCCTTTGCCATTTTATATGGCCGTCACTTAAGGGAGTACATCAGGAAAACTGAAGTACGACTTCCTTATCCTTTCTCAATTGTTCAATTATTGATTTTTATTGTTACTCTAATCCATCGCTTAGTTCTTTCGTTGTTCCATTTTATTTTTTTAGTATTTAATGTGATTTTCTTGGTGATTCGCTTTCTTAAGGCGTGGAACCTCGCAGGCTAGATTATATAATAACTTAAGCCATTACTAACTTCTGTGAATGTTCCCTTTTCGCCTTCATGAACCTTCAATTAGTCCTCGAATATCATGGTGATATAGTCACAACAACTTCGTTCTTCAATATGGATACTTGATTGCGTTTTCACCTGGCTTTTTCGTAAAGTTTATTATGGATAGTTCTCTGCTCTTTATAAGTACAACATTCCTTTTACTGTGGGAAATATCTGGAGTCTGGACCATAAAGAAGATCATATGTGCTTACTTTGTACCTTGCCATCCTGTATTTTGTAACTCCACCGTGCTAAACTATGATTTGTAGGTTGTTCTTGGAAGGTCAACCGATGATCTTGAAGTTGACATTGATCTTAGTAAAGAAGGGCGTGCTAATAAAATATCTCGACGTCAGGTAGGAGGATATGGACACCTCTTCGTGTATTTTCTTCATGGTATCTACCTACTGTAAAACATAGATGGGGAAGCTATCAATGTTCCATGCCGGTACAACTGGGAACATGGACAGTTGAAGTAATTTCACCCCATCTATCTTTTCTCTCTTAGTTTCTTCCTGAAAACTGTGATTATACTTGAAATGACCGTCTGGTGGTCCATAAAACTATCAACCATGTTAGTTGACATAAAGTCTGCAAAAAAGAATGAAGGATATCTACTGTCACTATAGCAAATAGTTTTGTACTCTACATCAATTTCTTATCATTCTCCTGAAGTTTCCATCCTACATCTGGGGTTCCATAACTATGTAGTCATTGAGAATGAAGTTAACCTCCTTGACTAGTGTATTGACATTTGTTGAATTTCATGGTAAAATGTATATGGAGATATTAAGATACTTTCAGAAGGCTGATGAATCTTTTCTTATAATATTGCTTAGGCTATTATTAAGATGGAGGTAGATGGATGCTTCTTTTTGAAAAATATCGGGAAAGGGGCTATCTCGGTAAATGGGAAGTCTGTTCATACTGGACAGTCGCTTATTCTCAAATCCGGTTGTTTGATTGAGGTATTTCTTCCTCCAACTCTCCATAAGAGTAGCTTATGGTTACATATTTAATCACTTATTGGAAGTCAAACAAGTAATCTAAAATAAGTAATAATAATATTGTGATTGCTCTTTATTCATTACAAGTGAACTTTATAGAATATCATAGCAATGACAAGCACTTACCACTTGTTTCTGGAAAATTAATTTATATTCACGACATATGAATCTGGAACTGTCAACTACTTTGAAAATTCATTCTTCGTATCTATAGACTGTGATGCACTGAATTGTATATTGACATGCCAAGGCATTGTCTTGAAAAATATTACCGCGGCACGTCTACTCTACCACATATGACGGACTGATTGTCAAAACTAAATCATCTTACTTAGCTGTTTGCTTGGCTCGAGAGAATAGATGGTTTTTCTTCCTTTGCACTGTACTTCTTAACTAACTTGGCATGGATGTTGAATTTTTAGATAAGTCGAATGAGCTTTGCATTTGAGGTCAACCAAAAGTATGTTCGACGTCACATAGATGCAACTGCTCGGAAAATAACTGAGAAGAACAAGTTTGATTGGTCATCAGATGACAACTCATGAGCAGCTGTATCCTTCAAAAGGGGATTTCTTCACCCGCTTCCTGTTGGTAAAAAGTCATTTTTCCTTTGTATGATTAACATAAATGAGGAAGTCCCAGTAACCTCCTTAAAAGTAACATCAGTTGTAGATATTGTATCAGTAAGGCTATGTTTAACCAACTCCTGTATAGAAATCATGGTTCACTACTTCTCTTTGATTATTCCTTTCATTTCTTCTTCTCCATTGCTCCCAAAATGAAGTTTCTCCCTTACAGCTTTACCGCCTTTCCCCCCTGGAGATAGACGTGTCCCAGTTTATTTCGCCAAGTAGTTTTCGCGTCTCATGTAGTTGAATATGGATTTGAAGTATTTAAGCAGCTGAAATAACCTCCCATAGCTTTTTGTCGTAGGTGTCAGTAGGATTGAAAGCGTATGCTAGAGGAGCTAAAGTGCAAGAAGAAACAATGAAAATAGTAGAGCTCCTAAGTTTTACTGTTAGTACAAACTAGGGTAATTGCTAGCACCATCTCTGTTAATGTCAATTCAATGTTACAGAACCATGATATGTTGGATTCGTCGATTGGTCAAGTAGTTGAACTAGCAACTAGGTACTCTTGAGGTTTCGGTTCGATTCTTATGTAGGGGAAAGGGACTGATAATTATTGTATATGATAAGTGATTGAGGACAAGGACATAGATGCTCTTGTTTGCGACATCCATTGGTGTCACATTTGTTCCCCCCAGGGCTCATACATTTCAATTTACAGAGTATAATGTAGATAGAGCCAAATTTATAAATAAAAAATCGATTTATAATTTATCTCATCAATTCATATTTAGTTCTGTACAAATAAACGTAGACAATGGTGTAATTGGCATCTTGCTCATTTGTCTTGGGACCAAAATTTGAAATATTTGATGGGGCGGGGGGGGGGGGGGGGGGGGGGGGGGGGGGTCATCGAATTTAATGATAAGCCTCTGAAAGTTGCTTCACTTGCTTGTATGTAAATATCAATATTGCTTGGTAGTTAGTGTGATTGAATTTGTGCTTATAAATTCAAAGCAAGCATCACATGTGACCTCTGAATTAGGAGCGTCCTTTTTATTTATTTCCCAAATCCAATGTTGTTTCATTTTTTCATGTTAATGCTCTAGTTATCATTCTCAAAACAAGAAACAAAGACGCCCAAACTGGTTAGGCTCAGCTTCCCATTACCCCCCATATGGTACCACCATATACATATATTTCTTGTATGCAGATATGAGGGTTAGCCTAAAAGCCATCGGTATTATTGATTATTTAATATGATGTTTGGGTTCGAGTTTTTGGAATGAGAAGAGTCGAATTTTAGATAGATAAAAAAGTATGAAATAGCAAATGGGGTTTGAGTTTTATATAAATTATTAGAATTTCACTTGTAAGATATAAATCAAGACTCAATTATTAGCTACTAGGAGCTTATTTAGGGCATGTGATACTTTCATCGGTTTTTTAGTTGTCGTTCTGGATATTTTTACGTGAATTAAGAAATCATAAGTAAAAGTAATAAAAAAATATATGATAATAAGCGATTGTCCTTATATATTAAATAGTTGATCATTCTAATTGAAAAAGTAATAAAATATATTTGAAAATAGAGATATAAAATTACAATTTATTATGCTAGAATGATAACTATTTTACAAACAAAAAGTTTAAGTTAAAATAATAACTAAAAAAAGGGAGGGAATAGTAAATTGTATAAGTATCTTAGCATATGATATGTTTTTATATAATATGATATATCATATATAAAGATAACTTAATTAAAGGTTTGAAAAAATTCACTATTGAGTAAGTAATTAGATAAATTTCAAAGAATATCAAATATAAGTGTCCATAAGACCATAACCAATTATTTCATAGATCCCATTAGCTAACACTGGCTAACATGGCATGTCTGAATTTGAATAATTGAGAAGTGTCTTTGTTGGTGAGGTTGCAGTCCGTTGTTGGGATATTTTTCTGTTGTCATTTTCAAATTATAATTCTACTCATCACTTGTTTTTAGGGTAATTTGGATCCTATTCCTTATAAAATTTAAAATGTGCATCGTATATCCCTGTAAACTTAAATGAGCACAACACTCTTTTGTAAACTTCAAAATATTGCACCCTATCTCCTTCTCACTTTCTTATTTCCCCTTTTATTTTTTGGGCCAAAATTTGAAATTTTTTACTATGACTTCCCAATGATCAATAAGAAATAATATAGCCATATTGAATCTTATTCGATTCGTTTCAATAATACATATTTTTTATATATCAATTTTTTTATAATTTTTACGCTTGTAGAATCCGTGTCTCGATGAATACAAAAGGATGATTAGAAATGAGGGAGTATAATGTAAATATAAAATAATTGATGGTTAAAATTATATTTCTTAACGTGATGTCAATTAAATTGAAATGAAAGGAGGACTATAAAAAGAATTCTCACGTATGTAAGGCATATGAACGTCATTCTTCTATTTTGGTTTATTGGTTCAACCAAACGAAAAGTCAATTGATTAGATATATTGAAGAAATATCTTTAAAATGTACCGGTTTACCGCTGAATCAACAAGACCGTACTTCACATATTCAAGACTTAGGAAACTTAACTCATTTAAAATCTCAACTCAATACTCAATTGATTAGATATATCGAAGAAAGATCTTAAAAAATGTACTCCGTAATGGAATTTGCATTGTGCTTGCAAATTACAACACCAAAATCCCAAATGAAAGCAGTGCAGTAATTGCGCACTTATATGCTCATATCTAATGAGTTAGCATATAAATATTTCTCGTATAGCTCAATTGATAGAGAATTAGAGTGTAAGACACTAATAGTTTCGCCTTTTTACGTAACTCGTGTTCGATTTCTATTAAGAGCGAAACTTGTATTTCGAAGTGATTAGCAAGCAAGCTTCCTGTTAGTGTGACGGTTTCACACTTTTGGAATTCTCAATTATATCTTGGTATGATAGAAAATTATAACACTCGACAACGAACATAGGGACAAATATTTTCGCTTGCCAAATTCTAATTCCACTTTCTATTTTGGAAGTCAAATTATTAAAACTTCGATCATAAATTTTCATTAGTCTATAAGAAATAATATAAGCATGTGTTATATTGTTAGATTCTTTTCAATGTATACTTTTTGAAATATCAAATTCTTGTAATTTCTTTTCCATGTAGAATAAGAGATATTAGTTATTAAATCATATTTAGGTAATCGTTTAAAATAAAAATAAAATAAAAAGTGAAGGAAATACACAAATTCGAGAGCAAAACGTGAAATTATCTTAAAATGAATACTAATTATATACCTCTTATTTATAAACTCTAACCAAATATCCCTAATTAATGCCATTAGGTCGATATTACTTCGACACAAACACTAATACACTTGTAGATCCTTGTAAAAAACATGTATTCCATTTTCCACATGTTAGTTCGAAACTAACAAATCAAACATAGTTTAGTAAAATGAAACATAAAATTGTATTTGAAATGATATACTCCTAATTGATTCCAAAATATCATAATTTAAATGGTGGGTGAGGTGAATTGTACATAATATTTATTTATTGGTGAACTGCACATAATATCTCACTCATCAGTTAATTTCGAAAAGTAATACTTTATTCATTTTTTTGTTTAGGATTCTTTGTGATTTTAGAAAATTTTAAATTAAGTGTCCTGTTTTGAACAGGGGCGGACCTAGAGGCTGCTCCTAGGTTTTTCGGTTTCGTTACATATAGAATACTTTTTTGGAATTTTTTTGATATCTAAAATAAAATGTATACATAAACTAAATAAAAGTCTAGTTTTAATTGGCTAGGAGCTTCCTCTAAACGGTGAAGGTCATGGGTTCAAGTTCCTGATTTCACCCCTAATTTTGAAAGAAAATAAATTGAATTGACATACTTATCAAATAAAAATTGAATGGAAAGAGTTATAGATAGATATTGAAATTGGAGAAAAATATAAGCTGAAGACCCCATAATAGTCCATTCATCAATTACATGACATTTGGCAGGCTGCACATTGGGAGGTGATGCTCGTGAACATATATAACCACCGACGTCGGCGCCCATTCACTCTTTCTAATACCTCTATTTTTTGCACAATAATTAATAAAGTTTTAAATTCATCTCATAAACTTAATTTTTTTTTCCCATTTTTTCTTTTTTCATTTGATCAAAATGAGACTATAAAAAAAATATTAGAGAAAAAAGCCTTGAATAGAGGGACAGAATAAATCAACTTTTAAAAATTTAAACAAGTACAGGAATGGAAGAAATTGAGATAATAATGACAAATTTAAAATTGAAAAATTATAGGAGTATTTTGTATGATTATGCATCTAACATACATTTTTTTGGTATTATTATATTGAAAAAATTGTTTTCAATTTTAAATTCATTTAGCAATGGAGAGAGCGTAATAAAAAGTGCCAATAAAATAGTTCCTTTGTCCTTAAATGATTGATACATTTTGACTTTTCATGATCAACAAAACATGATTTCAAATATAAATATCTCATATTCTACATATGAAAAAATTATAAAAAGTTGATAGTTCAAAAACATATATTAAGACGAATTTAACAAAATATCATATGATGACTATTATTTTTTATTGGTTAGTGAGAATTATTGATCAAAATTTTTAAAATTTGACCATATAAAGTCAAAATATATCAATCATTTAGGGACGGAAGGAGTAGTATTATATGTCAAATATGTGGGTGGCTATAAATAGTAAGAACCAATGAGATTCGAACATGTAAAACGAAAAATTTGGGACGGCCCGGAAAATAATCTAATTAGCCGGCGGCTACGAACATCACCTACTAGTTTAACAAATGAAATCAAATTAATTAATTTTGTATTTCGAATATAATTGGACAGGTCTGCATCTGGATAAATCGGGCCGGTTTTAATTGTTATCCGAAACAGAATTTTTGTCCGGTTCCGGATGAATCGGTTCATTCCCGAATTGAATGAAAATCGGTCCGAACTGGACCGATAACAACATTCGTTACGAGGATGAGATTTACTTTCTAATAATTGATATTGTTAATACTACTATATATATTTGAATTTGAATGGGTATGTTGAATGAGAGGTACAAATGGTTGAAATTGTCCATCCCTGTTACCTCCTAGATTTGCATCTCTTGTTTTGAGGGAGGGAACCTATTGCATGGTTAAGTTTTTGAAATTTTGAAATAAGAGAATGATAAAACTATTTAGATTATCATCATGTCCTCATCGATACTAGCTTTATTAATTTGATAAGGTTATTTTTTTTTTACTGGTTCTTTAAGTTCAACGTAGTACTTTCAATCCAAATAGAGTAGTAGACTATCAATAATGGGTAGAAAATTAATAAATTTGTATCTTTTCATAATTTCGGATTTCCTAAACCATACTAATAATTTGCATTTCTAGAAAGTGGTTGTAAGGGATCAAGTAATCATAATTCATTAGTTTAATCTTTTTTAACAATATATCTTGGTCTAATTTGTCATTTACATGACTTATGACGTAATATAATTTATCAAACTATCATGATTTATCTAGTAGTATAATTTTGGCTATGATATTACAATTGTACTTACGTACAAAATGCTCAACAAACAAGTTATTGTTACTTAATATATCCAAAATATAGTACTTCTAACTAACAATTATATTTAAGACTTCTAGCATAATAATATCTCGGATCTAAACCTTCTTAACTTTTTTCAATAATTCTTAGGTTCGATTTTAATAAAAATTTATAATAAAATATATTATGAATATATAACCATTTAAGAGGGGTTGGATTCAATTAAGCAATTATCTTTTAATCTATTTTTAACTCATAATGACTTATTAATCCCCTAGACTCAACTCTTAACATTTCTTAATTTGTTCAACGAAGCTATTATCAAAATAGTTTCACTAAATGGATATTGTTGTACTTTAGTCCTCTTAACTGGCAACGATGTGCAAATGGTTCCAGTAAACGTGTACCATTTGCACAAATGGTTCCTACATTTACACCATTTTTAAAAGTTAACGATTATAGTTACTTTTGTATCATTTTAAAAAAAATAAAAACTTGGGAAATTATTGTTTTTAGGATTTTTCAATACTGAGCTCAAATAGTCCATGTAAGTGTGTATTGTGTGCACAAATGGTAGATTTAGATTTTCTTTATCTGTCAACATTTTAACAGGAGTGTTAATTTATCGACCATTTGTGTACACGGTATACACTTACATGAACCATATGAGCATCGTTGCCACTTATAGAGATCAAAGTGCAACATTCACTCAATTAATGGAACCATTTCATCAATTATCTCGTTTAAGGAAGACAAACTTATTAGTCTATTGTCAATCTTTCAAACCATCCAAGTCTGCTTGTGTGGGTTCGAGTCTCATGTGAGGCAGAATCTGTTGTGGAAGTGGTTAACGGGCAACCTCAAGTCCCCTGATCATTTGACACACATCCCGCGATTCACCTCCTTACGACTCCCCAGGACAAGGTATGACGGGGCGATTAAGATTGCAATTCAACCTTTTTTATATATATATATATAATGTAATCTATAAACACATGAATAAGTATCATCAAAATGCATTAATACGATAATTAAGTTTAAGTTAAACAAATTTCTTAAATATATAAAATCATAAATAATTTAATTTCGACAAAGAAATATGAGATCACTTATAACTTATGAGTGACCAATAACTTACAAGTTTTCTTTTTATTTTTAAAAGAATTGCTTGCCTGAATTATTAGCATAAATATAATGTAAATGATATGATTAATTTAAATGTATCATTGCAACATTTGCTTAATATATATAAGTTATTGACCAAAACATATGAGTAAGTATAAAATTTTAAAGTGGTAAATCTCTAACACACAATTAGTATAAAAGAGAAGTATATAAATAATGTTAAAATAGGAAAAAATCATCATTGCAAATTATCTTCCAATCACCGTTTCATTCAAATGAAAATAGAATAGTTTAATGTTTATAAAATGTCATGAAGAAATAAAAAAATTATAGATACCAGCAATGGCACTTGCTTCATTTTAATTTAACACGAGACTTCATTTTAATAAGTAACCAATTAATATTTGAAGTTATAATTTAACTCATTCAAATTTGCATTTATGTAAAAAGGTCATTACAATTAAAGGCTACTAGTTATACAGTATATGTTAATATATTTGTATTAATAAATAATTAGCTAAGTAATACTAATATAGAGCTTAAGACTTCAGAGAGTCATTTCAATTATACAGCCAAGTATGGAGTAGTTAAATTAGAATGAAGTGAATAATTAATTGAATTAAATACTTAAAAAATGATGGCAAATGAATTGAATACTTAAATTATGTGTATTTTGGTGATATTAAAGTTGAGTACACTTTTTTTTTGAAGTGGGAAAACAAAGTACTTGCAGGCTTGGAGTTTATCTATCATCTATCCTTCCCTCTCCTCTCACTCTCATTGAATGCTTCACCCAACAATTTCCATCCCCTTCTTCCATTTCTCAATTCACTCCCCCTCACTCATTCTCCATACCCCTCCTAAGGTACCCCCACCCCACCCCCACCCCCACACTTGCTTCATTTTACTCTACATGCAATGTTATGTTTATTATTTGTCCAATTTCCTTTTTATTAACATTTTACATGTAGGTTGACAAAAAGGACATGGAAAGTGTACAACAACCGTCTTCTCAGGATGAATTGTGTTATGGAAATGGTCAAAAAGCTGAGGAGTTTTCAGTAGATGACCTTCTTGACTTTTCTAATGGTGAACTTGACCAACTTGAAGAAACCCATGACCAAACAGAGGAAGACCCACAACTAGCTAAACAACACAAAATTGTTTGCTCTCCTCCAAATTATGCCACTGTTACTAATAATTCAAGTGTCACTGATGATTTTGGTTCAATTTGTGTCCCGGTAAGCTTCCAAACTCTCTACTTTTTGTTTATCCAAATTACCAAAAGTATCAAATGCTTTTTGTTTATTCAAATTACCGAAAGTAACAAAATTTGAGGAGTTAATTGAGGTAACTTTAATTTTAAATTAAAATGTTATTTTTTGTTATATTTTTTTTCAAAAGTAGACAATGTTCGAAATGGAGGGAGTAGTGTATGTTTTCTTGAAGTCTTACTGACTTTTTACCTTGAAATTTGGATTTTTTGAAGGTGGAGGATTTGGAGAACCTTGAATGGTTATCTCAATTTGTGGAAGACTCATTTTGTGAGTACTCTGTAACATACCCTGCTGCAAAAACGCCGACTTCTGCAAAGCCGGAGCAACGCCGGTCCGAACCGGAGAAACCGGTTCACGAGCAGGAGGTTTTCATCACTCCTATTCAGACAAAAGCTAGAAGCAAGCGAACACGCTCCGGTATACGTGTTTGGTCTCCTTTGACAGAGTCTTCTACGTCATCATCTTCATCCACAACATCAATGATATCTCCTGTGAAAAAGTTGAAGAAGAATGGGAATGTGTTGCTGGTGGGGAGCCAACAGCCGAGGCGGTGCAGCCATTGCGGAGTTCAAAAAACACCGCAATGGCGTGCCGGCCCGCTCGGTTCCAAGACGCTTTGCAACGCTTGTGGCGTTCGGTTCAAGTCGGGGCGGCTCTTGCCCGAGTATCGTCCGGCTTGTAGCCCAACGTTCTCGAACGAGTTGCACTCGAACAGCCACCGCAAAGTATTAGAAATGCGGCGGAAGAAGGATGTTGAAACCGTGGTGGCTCCACCGGTTTAATGAGTGTTTTTGAAGAACTAGGCCTTTTAGATGTTAGAACCAGGAGAGTTGGTGAACCGGAATTAGGTAGGCTTTTTATCGGTTTAATGTACAATCTTATCCATGAACCGGTTGGTGAGATTAGGTTTAAGTAGGGTAACTAATTAAGATAGACTTTAATGTTTCTTTCTAGAATATATATTATTGTCTTGTTGTGTCTTTCTACTATTCCTAGTCAAATGTGTCTTTCAATTTGTTTTAGCTTTTCAAATGTTCAAAGTTTGGTGTTTAGTTGTTTACAATGCACATTGTATCATATACCAATTTCAACTTACTATTTAGACTTTTTATGACCAAATTTCAAAAAAATGGTAACTTTTAGTATGATTCTCATTTTACTAATGAGCCATGATTCCATGAAAGTTGTTAAGAGTTAAAATGGGATAATTTCATGGTTCAAAAGTTAGGTAGTAAGGTGTTAAGATGTACATCCCACGTAGGAAGTCGATGTTCTCCTGGATCAATATATAAGATTTTGGACTACTCTTTTTATTGCCAATTAATTTTAGAATGAAACCTCATAAATTTTATAACATAACGCTCTTGATAAAGTTGGTGTGCAATGCTTCCAATCATGTTCTCTTTATAGAAAGTCATATTATGCTTAGTGTAATTATTACAGTATTTGTTGTTACCATAATTTATTTACATGTATAAAAGAGCCAATGGTGTTTGAAAAATTAAATTGAGCATGCAAGGCGGTAAAAAGGGTGTATTATGAATTTATGAGCTAAGCACGAGGTAACACATATAAGATGTAAATGTGTGGTCCGCCCAAATGGGTCATATTTTAATGCCGTACGTTGTATAGATATGAGAATAATGTCCTAGATATAAGAGAAGTAAGCAATGCCATTTTATAGGTTCAGACACCCCTACTTGAGTAATTAGTTAGTACATGATTCTTCTGTCTGATTGATTTTACATGGGAAAGATTATACACACCCCCAAATTAAAAAGAAAAAACATTATTTGTGGTTGTGCACTACAATAGGAAAACATTATTCATTTTGTGTTCGAAACGCAAGACTTTTTTGGTCACTAGCAAGAGAATTTCCATTAGACTATTCGATTAACTAATTATCGCTAGTGACCAGAAAGTTCTGGGTTCGAAACTCTTTATCGCTAATATACAAAAAAAAAAAAGACTTATTTAGTGATTGAAACTAACCGAATTGATCTTAAATCAATATATACAAGTAGGCATAATATTAACATCCATTCATGTGTGACAAGAGTTACAAGGAAAAGTCGATAAACTAAACAGGGAATTTTACTGATAAAGTTATACAAAGTTTGGTAATGACTTAGGGAAATGTAAATTTTGTTGATGGATTCTTTCAAGGCTCTGAGATCTGAATCAGAAGAAGAAAATGAAGTTCTGTTTGCAATGCACTACACGTTACGAACTTCATGTCTGCAAACTTTATGCACCAATATTACCTCCCACACCATTATTACTAAATTTCGACCTACATATATATGTATATATATTTAAAAAAATTGAGCATCATTGATGTTAAGAGTTTATGGAATCAATTGGCAATAGAGGGAGTAGCCTAAGATCTTATATAGTAATCCGGGAGGACATCGACTTTAGATGTGGGATGTGCATCTAAACACTCCCCTCACGTGTAACTCAATCATCGGCGAGATTACACGTGCCTCATTAACTCGGGTTTGGCTCATAATACCATATTAAAAGTCTATGAAGTTCCACTCTAAAACCAATTGGCAATAGGAAGATTATCATAATAGTAATGTTTATAATTATAAGAATGAGGGGTATAATATTTAAGCGTAAGGAAGGAATATGAGTATCATATGTTTTGAAATAGTTAACCATTTAGTCAAAAATATTTTATTAAGGATTAAGAAAAAGAATTAAGTATTATATTCTACATAATATAGATAATTCTCAAACGCAAAACTAAATTCTAAATCGAAAGCAACTATAAGGTCAAAAATAAAAAAAATGAGTTAAGAAATACATTAAATATCTAAACAATCATCTAAAATGAAAAATTAATTTTTTTCCTACATACACAATTCATTTTCTTTCATGCCATGTCTTTTATAGACATTCCCTTAAAAGTAAAAAGACATGTTAGTGACCATTATATGTAAGGTTACATCATTCAGAAGCATCCACATCCCATGCATGCATCAAATCCTAGACATAAAGGTAAAAGAACATAAATAAAATGGTAAAAGTGTGAAAAATATAGGAATTTAGTCGAGGCAGACGAAAATCATTATTGCCAATTATTGCAAGCGGAGCTAATTTGATTGTTTTGATTTAATATACATTTCTAAAACTAAACAAATTAAGTCGTTCAATATCAAATATCAAGAAACATTTAAATAAAAGATCAATAAATTAAAATACAATAAAGAAAGGCCCAAACGAATATATATACCCATATAGTCATATTAGTCATATAAAGAAAGGCCCAAAAGATACATTAGTAATTGACAAAAACAGATATAATATAAGGGTCTTTTTAAAATGTGTCTTAAGGGCACATGTTAAGCACTTAATATGGTAATATAATTTAACATTCATAAGCATATAAGGTAATATTCAAATTTCAAATACGATTTTTAACAATTATATTCCCTTATTAATTTCTTAACCTGTGCCCTAAGGGCACATTTTAGAAAAACTCATAATATAATATGGAGAAAAATATGAAAACAAACGTGGCTTAATTGTTCGTGGGAGTAAAATATGGAAACAATTAAAGAGAGTAAAATATATAATCAATTAAAAGGGAAAAAAAATACGGAAGTAAATGTTGCAAAACGGTTGCGTTTAATTGGATATTATATGGGGTGTGTATTTCAAACCACTATTAGGAGAGTGGCGCCTAATTTTCTCACTTAAAAATCAGATTTTTCATTCCACGTTTACCCTCATTCAATTTCAGCCACAAAATAAAAAACTGCCTAAAACACACTAATCCAACAGTCAGTAATAGAGTTATCACCAGGATAACGCATTTGAGTTATCACATAAGAAAAAACTCGGTATACCTAACCTGCTTGCTAGTGAAGAAAAACGAAAGCCCAAGCTTTACGTTGTTTGGGTTTGGGTGACGGCGTGGTGACGGCGTGGTCTGTGAATAAAAGTGGTCCATTTGGATTGGACTGAATTTAGGTAAATAATTTTATTTCATTGAAAATTATTTATTTAGATTAATTTACTTAAATAGTTAATCATCATTCATATAAATTCATCTTATTTATCAATTTTAAATTGAGGTATAATTTATTTATGTAGGTGAATGATGGTTTTAGTTATATTTTACATCTTCACTTCAATGCATTAAATAATGGTTGGCGATATTGCCAGAGCAATTTTGATTCTGCAAGAGCAAAGTATAATCATATACCTAATTTAACATTATAAGTCAACTATCCAATTTTGTCATTAGTATTTACTATTTAATAATTTATTGCAAGTAGAGATAATTTTGAAAATCAGCAATAAATGAACAGATTTCATATTTTAAATATATGTATCTTTAATGTTAATAAATCATTATTATTGCTCTCTTGGTCATCTATAAATTAATTACCATTGAAGGAAATAATTTGCAAAACATTTTCAATATTAATTGAAAATAAATGCAATAGACATTAGTATCTAATATCTTTAATATTTAAAACTGTTGTTGGAGGTAAAGAATTTGGGGAATTAATTTCTAAGTTAAATGATAATTATCATCTTTGGTCAATTGGAGAAAAGTTATCTGCTCAAGATAAATTATTGAGATCGTTGATGAGTCAGATGTGATACTTTATGAACCCAATATTCAACGGAGAAAAGGGCGACCAAAGAAAAAAAAGTTCAACCAAAAAAAATTCTTCACAATTTGAAATCGTAGAAAAGATCGACAAATATTTTCTTCCTTTAAAGATATGGAATGTGTTCATTTATTGTTAATTTTCAAATAACTCTAATTGTAAAAAAATACTATTAAATAATAAATATTAATGATATAATAAAATAGTTGACTTAAAAGGTTAAAATAGATATATACTCAAATTTTACTCTGATAGAATCAAAATTGCTCTAGAAATATCGCCAACCTTAAACCTTAAATAATGTACAAATAATATTTTTAAAACGTTAACAATCTTTTGGTCACTATGAACAATATTTTTCACTAGACTGTACCTGTAAATTTAATTAGCCTAGCCTTCTAAATCTGTGAACTCCTTTACAAAGTTAACACTTGACAGTTGACACTATTGTCCCAAAAACATGAAGACAAATTGAGGCAAAACAACTCGTTTAATTATCCCTTAAATGAGCTTATACTTAATATTGTACTCACGGTGTAGATAAATCACAATTTTGAAGTCTTAACTTAATTCAATTAAGTTTATTAGACACTAGAGTTAATCGAATAACCTAAGTAAAAAAGGCTTTTATTAGTGATTACAAGGTGCTGGGTTCGAAATGCACCTTATCGTTAATTTATAAAAAAGAAGAAGAAGCAAAGTTAATAACTTTATACATAAACGACTAAACGAGTGACAATAATATTATAAAAATCAACCGAAGATAATGTAGGAGAATAATGGAGATTAAAAGAGTACCAAAATTCAAGCCCAATAATTTTTTTTTGAAGAAGGCTAAATATGTAAATCCAAGTAGCGAATTCCTTAAGCCCTAATTGGATGATGAAATATTAGCGTGTATATAAAGCATGCAATACATTTCTACAACTTATACTTTTCTTCACAACTAATCTCCCCGGCAAAATTCTTGCGGCGCAATTTTCTATAAGGTCTCATCTATTGACTATTGTATTGATCAATTTATACTGTTTTTTTTATCTCGGATTCTACATTTAATTGATCACTTATTTGATGTTATCACCTTTAGATTTCAATTAGAATTAATTAGTTTAGTGTAGCTAAGAATTTTGATTCAGAAATTCAGTTGCATGTAAAGAAGATTTAACTGAAGTTGTTTATTAAGTACATGAATCATGTGTTGGATTATTCTGTTTATACTATTTTTATATAATTTTTTGCTGGATGTTACGTTTAATCACTTATTTGATCCGATTAGATTAAGATTTTAGTTCATCGACTCACTTAAAGCTGAAAATGTTGAATCAGAAAGTTAGATGTTCTGATTTTTGATGTTGTGTTGTTGCATGCAAGGAAAACTGACTGTATATGTTTGCTGTGTGGAATTCATATTTTCATATGATAAATTATTGATTTTGTAATGTTTTGTTTTTGGAATTTTCTGGATGTTACCATTAATTGATCACTTAGGAGTTAGGATATTACCTTCAGTTAATCACTGGTGTGATTGAAAGCTTGAATCGAAATTTTGATTTTTATGGTTTTTGTTGTTGTGTGGCAGCGAAATAAGTTGTGTGAAGGCTTTTTTTGAGCTTTGAAAACTAGATTTCAATTAATTGCCTTACTTAGAGCTAATAATTTATATTGGAAATTATGAGGTTCGGGATTTTTTACTTTTCCCTGTTGCATGCAAGTGAGATTTAATATCTGTATAATCTTTTGTGCTGATTCCCAAATGTAATTAGTTGTATGTTATTGGTCTATGTCGTCTGATTCCCAAATGTAAAAGTGATTGAAATGTTTTTGTCTTCTTAGTATGAGTTTATAAGGGACGGAACTTAATTTAGAATTCTTTAATTGTTTTATGTGCTTAAATTATTAGTACTATATTTGATTTGTGTAGTAGGTTGCTTGATTTGGATTTTGATAACTGACTGTGGTTTAATTCTGTTGTGACAGATCCTTGTTTAGAAGTTCAGGATGGGCAAAGAGAAGACACACATCAACATTGTCGTTATTGGCCATGTCGACTCTGGCAAGTCGACCACAACAGGTCACTTGATCTACAAGCTTGGTGGTATTGACAAGCGTGTCATTGAAAGATTTGAGAAGGAAGCTGCTGAGATGAACAAAAGGTCATTCAAGTACGCCTGGGTCTTGGACAAGCTTAAGGCTGAGCGTGAGCGTGGTATTACCATTGACATTGCCTTGTGGAAATTTGAGACCACCAAATACTACTGCACTGTCATTGATGCTCCTGGACACAGGGACTTCATCAAAAATATGATTACTGGTACTTCCCAGGCTGACTGTGCTGTTCTCATTATTGACTCCACCACTGGTGGTTTTGAAGCTGGTATTTCGAAGGATGGCCAGACCCGTGAACATGCCCTTCTTGCTTTCACTCTTGGTGTGAGGCAGATGATTTGCTGCTGTAACAAGGTATGCTTTATGTTGTCACTTGACTTGCCTAGTTTGCCAAGTTCTCTAGGAAACTTATTTATGTTTGTTTCATGTCTATTTGATTCTTGTAGATGGATGCGACTACTCCCAAATATTCTAAGGCCAGGTATGATGAAATTATCAAGGAAGTGGCATCTTACCTCAAGAAGGTTGGATACAACCCTGAAAAGATCCCCTTCGTCCCCATCTCTGGTTTTGAGGGTGACAACATGATTGAGAGGTCCACTAACCTTGATTGGTACAAGGGACCAACACTCCTTGAGGCTCTTGACCAGGTCACAGAGCCAAAGAGGCCGTCTGACAAGCCCCTCCGTCTGCCACTCCAGGATGTGTACAAGATTGGTGGTATTGGCACCGTCCCTGTGGGTCGTGTTGAGACAGGTATCATCAAGCCGGGTATGGTGGTTACCTTTGGTCCAACTGGTCTGACTACTGAAGTTAAGTCTGTTGAGATGCACCATGAAGCTCTTCCAGAGGCTCTCCCTGGTGACAATGTTGGGTTTAACGTGAAGAATGTTGCTGTAAAAGATCTTAAGCGTGGATATGTCGCATCTAACTCAAAAGATGATCCTGCCAAGGGGGCTGCTAGTTTTACCTCTCAGGTCATTATCATGAACCATCCAGGGCAGATTGGAAATGGATATGCTCCAGTGCTCGACTGTCACACCTCCCACATTGCTGTTAAGTTTGCTGAGCTCGTCACCAAGATTGACAGACGTTCTGGTAAGGAGCTTGAGAAGGAGCCCAAGTTCTTGAAGAATGGTGATGCTGGTATTGTTACGATGATTCCCACCAAGCCTATGGTGGTGGAGACTTTCTCTCAGTACCCACCTCTGGGCCGTTTTGCTGTGAGGGACATGCGTCAAACTGTTGCTGTTGGTGTTATCAAGAGTGTTGACAAGAAGGACCCAACAGGTGCGAAGGTCACCAAGGCTGCTGCCAAGAAGGGAGCCAAATGAAAAGTGGAACACCATCGTGCTTATCTTGGTCATGAACTATATTTCAATAAATTGTGTCGTAAGAATTTCCTTCTTTCATGTTTGCCAGTCTCCGTGTCTGTGTTCACGGTAGCTTGCTTCTGCTTTTTATCCTGTATGTCCGTTATCCATTTGCAGAATTGGGTCCTTGATAGGCGGTGGCTAGCCATCTAGTATGGTCTGTTTCATGTGTTTTGAATATTGTTATGCTGTTTGGTGGTGTAATTTTCTTATATGTTTGTGTATGGATGTGTCTATATTTTTGTTTCAGCATAAGCGTATCACAACAATTTCATTTATTTTGATCTTATGTGTACATTGTGTACTAGTGACGTGTTTCTAGCACTAAGCATTGTATTCAATGCATCATTTAAAATCCTCTGGGTGCTAAGAAAGCTCCGAAGCTTAATGACTGACTGGTCGTCGCACATTGGAGATCTCCAATTTAGTCTGTTTGTTCAACGTTTAACTCTGTTTGCGTAGGAGCTTTTTTGGAGACATTAAGACACGTTTGATGTAGATGGATGTTTAATGTATTGGCAGTTGCATATTGGATTCTTGTGTTAAGGACATACTAGTTTAGTTCTATTTTTTGGCTCAACTTTTGTGTTGTCTCCATCCTTTGAAAAAGGCACTACAATTGCTGCCAAGTTCATGAGAGCAAAAGCTAGCTCTTGAAAATAACATTTCATCAACCTAATTTCAAACAATATTTCAGCTACATACTTTTTGGAGCTGTATTTATTCAACAATTTCATGGCAAGGGGTGTTATATACATGTTTTTGTATGCAGTAATGAGGATGGTTTAGATTGTACGTAGATTCGCCCCGTGTGCTTTTACGGTACATATTTTGGAATTATATGGGTGAAGCCTTAGTCTATTGAAGATTAGTGTAGCACCTTATCACAAAGATCCCATCACTGGCTTAATTTTTTATGAAAAAATAAATATTAATATAGTTAAGCTATTACTGGATCATGTTAGTTTAACATGCAGCGAAAAAGCTGGTACGGCCAACTAAAAAAATATTACAGACACAGAAAAAAACATCATTCTTCTTCCTTCATCTCAACCTCAGCCCAAAATCTTCGGAAGAAGAAGTACCAGAACACTTTTCCTATATTGTCTGCGCTCTTTGTTTATGTCTCTTTGTGAGACAACAAACAGAGGGTTCATCAGAAATGATCAAACATGATGTAATTGAATCCACCTAATTCAATTATCTTTCTTGATGCCATTTTTAGGTGAACATCATAATTCTTCAAGGATTTATTTTTGGTTTCATGGTTGCTCCGTCCCAAAAAGATTGTCTAGTTTGAATTTTGATGGTTGCCTGTTAAGATATGAGCTTAAACTTTTTTTTATATATATGTTGTATAAGATTTGGTGAGAATGTATGTGGATTATTAGTATTTTTGATGTACTTTACTATTGATATGATAATATTGAATTAAACTAAAGGTATGCAGCCAATTAAGACTATAGAGATTGTTAATTCTGATCAACCTAGACAATCTTTTTGGGATGGCAGGACTTTAATGGTGAATAATTTGTTTACTTCGAATGTTGTGTGTTAGTTGATCGTAAAAAAAGTATGCATTGAGAAACCATTAATTCTTTTTTATGGTTAATGAATTATCAAGAAGGTAAATGGAAATTGCATATGGTTTTGGAGTTTATATATATATATATACATATATATATATGTATATTAATAAGCTGATAATACAGCTATGGGAAAGGCAAAAATGGGAACTGGCGGAGAATTGTTGAGAGGCGGTGGCGATAGCCAGGAGAAGATTTTTGTTTCTGTTAGGGTGAGGCCTTTGAGTGAGAAGGAGATTGCAAACAATGATTTATCAGATTGGGAATGTATTAACGAGAACACAATCCTTTACAAAAATGTTCATGCTGCGATTGCTGAAAGAACCATCTATCCTGCAGCCTATACATTTGGTAAGTTTTTCGTTGTCAGATTTCCGTGTCGTGTTATCTCCGTTGTTGATTGTATATTGTCCTGAGAAATTGGTGCTTCTAGTGGGAGGTTCCAATTTAATTGTGACTAGGGGATTGTGTAGATATAATTGGTTGAAACCCCTATCATTGATGAGAATTATTGAGTTTTTTGTTAGTTGCAGTCTAGACTTAGTAGAAGCGCCTTGATATGACTTCAAGGATTATGATTCTGGTTGCAGGTAGGGTATTTGGCGAGGATCGCTCGACAAGAGAAGTCTATGAACAAGGAGCTAAAGAGGTTACTCTTGCTGTTGTAAGAGGGATCAATTGTAAGTGCAATTCCTTTATCCTTTTCTTTATGCTTGTTGTGTTGTTTGGTAGCTTTATGTGGGCGGTTGATTTTCAATTTTCATACATATTAATTAACTGAATTGAAAATCCGAACTTGTACTTGTAGCTAGTGTACTTGCATATGGACAAACTAGCAGTGGTAAAACATACACTATGAGTGGGATCATTAGATACTCTCTAGAAGATATATTCAAGTACATGAAAAAGGTATTGCTGGTGCCATTTTTGTCAATTAACAATTTGTTGGTTTGATTTCTTTCATCATCTTAATATATTGATATGTGGGGGAACTATCAAGCATACAGAAAGAAAATTCGTATTGAAGTTCTCAGCTATGGAGATCTACAACGAATCCATCAGAGACCTCCTAAGTGTAGAGGCAACCCCCCTTAGACTTCTTGACGATCCAGAGGTAACACTTTTTACTTCTAGAGTTTAACAAGTAACTATTTGTATTCTTTTTTATTTATCAGTAAGTGACTGTGTACTTAAAACATCAGAGAGGAACCATTGTTGATAACCTTATCGAGGAAACAATAAGAGATTACAATCACTTGCTTGAACTCGTCTCCTTTTGTGCAGGTAAAAGATTCATATTTAATCTTTTCTAACCAGTTTACATTCCATAATTTTATATTTTTTTGTTCTACAGAACAGAGGCAGATAGGAGAAACGTACATTAATGAAAACAGCTCCAGATCTCATCAGATCATTAGACTGGTACTTTCCATAACAATCAAGTGCCTCTGTAAACAGTTAGCTCCATACCCCTTGCGACTTAGTAAGTTTCATGTTTCTTTGACAGACCGTTGAAAGCTGTGCTCGTGAGTTTTTAGGCAAAAACAACTTGGGCACTCTAACAGGCACTGTGGTACTTATAATATATCCCAAGAGGATTTTTGGAAACCAATATTCTTAAAGCTGATGCTCACAAATTACGTTATTACTTAACAGTTCGTCTGTCTATAACTGTCTGTGATACAGAATTTTGTTGATCTGGCTGGAAGCGAGACTGCTTCTCAATCTCTAACCGCTGGCACATGGTTAAAAGAGGGAACTTACATAAACCGAAGTTTATTAACCTTGTCGACTGTTATTCGTAAGCTCAGGTATGCTCATCTCTTATATATATTCGGGTTGTTAATAACTTTTGAGTTGTAATTAGTTACCGACCCCATCAATGTTACATGAAACATTTGGAAGTATTTTCGATTTCATTTTTCGACTCTTGAAATTATTGAAAGTTGTGATTTTGTTGGATACAGTTATTTTTTCCATTTCGTAATGTTTATTTTGTTGATATGCCTTCCCTTTTCATGTCAATGATTTTCATGAAATATATCCTTCTGGTTTAGCATTTTCTGTTAAGTGATACCCTCACTGTTTGGAGAGATGACGCATTTGCAATCTGGCTTGTTACTATGTAGTTTGAAACTCCTTACTATTGTTGTTAGAAGAGTGAGAATATTTTTCCAAATAACAAAGAATTACATTTGATACAGCCATGGACGAAATGGACACATACCATACAGAGATTCTAAGCTGACTCGGATACTACAACCATCTTTAGGAGGCAATGCTAGGACAGCTTTAATATGTACACTAAGTCCTACAAGGACTCATGTAGAACAATCAAGAAACACACTTCTATTTGCAAGCTGTGCCAGAGAAGTAACTACTAGTGCCCAAGTTAACGTAGTAATCTCAGATAATACACTAGTGAAACATTTGCAGAGAGAATTAACAAGATTGGAGATTGAGCTTCGAACCCCGGGATCTTCTTCTGCTGTATTACATCAGAAGGACCTCCAAATTGAAATGGTAAGGAGCCATGATGCTGGCTACCTATTTAAGGATTCGACTCTCTATAGAATACGTCTACAAACATATATAATGGTGCAGTAAAGTAGAATACTTCTTTCTATCTCTAGCTTTAATTTCTCTTTATCTAGCTTCAGTAGTAACTAATGTTTGTAGACTCTCAATTTTCTTTTTTTAACAAAAAATCTGGCCCATGTCATTGCAATGACTCGAATCTGAGACCTTGTCATTGCAAGTAATATCTCGTGGTCACTAGGCCAATTCTAGTGGTTTTTAGGTTCTCCAGATGCAATGATTTTATTATTAATTACTCTTGGTAGCTTTGTAAATAATCATTTTCAAACAACTGCCATCTGCAAAGAAAAAGACCTCTGAGACAACTTTAGTGACTGCAGTCCGGTGTACATAAACAATGGAAAAGTATTAACACATTGGACATTTGTTGGTTCTGTTGTCTTTTATCTGATTCCAACATATTAATTTCTTATGTCCCTCAATAGTACCATATTTTGGAACCGAATAGACAATTGTCTTGTTTGAGGAAGTATCACAATAAACTGCATATAGTCATCGATTCAAGTTCTATGCTATTTCAATAGTATGTCCTCAATCATTAAAATAATTACAACAATTCTTGTTGTTTCTTAATTTGGTCTGAGTTTTAACCTTATGCTTCATTCTGTTTTGAGGTAAAGTTATATATTCATAATTATACTCAGTTGAAGGATGTGATATGTGTATAAAGTTATAGACATAATCATCCTGATTTCAGTGATGACAAATGGCCACTCTTTTATACCACTTTATGTATGTCTTCTGCTATTTGTGTCATTGGATGTAATTCATCGGAGACTACGAAGAGTCGAAGACAGTTTAACATGTGGTTAAAGACATGAATGCTGCTGATTTTTTCTGTGTCTCTCTATGTAGCTTGAGAAAGAAGTCAAAGATTTAATTCTACAAAGAGACATAGCCCAATCTCAACTGAAGGAAGTTCTTCGCCTCTATGCAGATGATACAGATTCCCCACAACAGGTATTCTATTTTGCTGTTCTTAAGACCATTTCGAGTAGTCTGGTGGCTAAAAACCTTCTCCATCTCCAGTTTGACGTAGGGAACTATCCTAGCTTGCGAGTGCGAGTATCACCAGAATCGGCTTCTACAGAATTGCGCGATTCTTCAGATAGGGATTTCGCATCATGTTCTGCATACACTAGGTGTAACTCTACTAGTTTTTTTACACCAGGTCCAAACTTTGTAGAAACACCTCAAACTTTGGATTTCACATCATGTTCTGCGTACAGTAGGTGTAACTCTGGTTCAGTTGGGGGATGGGATAAATCGGAAATACAAAGTAGTGGCACATCAAACGATTTTTACAAGGAAGTCTGGAGCGTTGAAAAAGACGATCATAGTAGTAAAACACCAGTCAAATCCAGTTACCTAGATCCTGAAAAGGTCGAGTCAATATCGGGGCTCAAAGGTTATGCCAGAAATAACGAAGAAAATCAGAGATCTCCATTGAGTTTGGCTAATAGAGATGGAGAATTACCATCTTCAGAGGTTAATAATAGAGGTGTGGTGTCGAATCTCACAAGGAAACACCAACAAAGGCCCTCAGTTTCACTTGAAGAAGTAAAGATGGAATCCTCATTTACAGAGGAAAAGGATTTGATCAGTGTCCATGAGGACGTTTCTTCATACGCGAAATTATCTCCAGAGAAAGATGCTGACTCTTTAAGCAATTGGTTGGATAAAAGAACTGCGTATCAGAGTGAAAGTGCAGAGAAAGAAGCTGATCAAAATTTAGAAAAAGTAGCTGATCAAAGACCATCGATTGCTATTCGTCATGTGAAAATCATATCACCAACCCCTTCTCTCCCAAGAAGCCCTGTAGATTCAAATGTTGAGGAATTTAATAAAAAGTCATCCCTCCATAAGGACACTGGTGACATTGATTCATGTCAGCTGGTGCTAAAAGAAGTGGTTGGAGACCGCGTAAGTTTGACAGTTTCTTCATAGTCTACTCGCCTTACTCGACCTTTTAATAATCCGAGAAGTTCATGGATAAATTGATATCATGATCAGCTGTTTATTTATTCATATATAGATATGTGTAGAAAATTCTATGAACAATTGGTCTCAATAATCTTTTTTATATGCTCGGCAATCACTTTTCTCACATAATGTTTTAGATGTCAATAGTACTAATATTTGTAATGGTTTTAAATAATTGATTGATAGGGAAAGGCAGATAATAAGAAAGAAGATGTATCTGTTCAAAGTTTCAGAGAATCGTTGTTAAATCATATAGAAGATGAATACAGAAGTCTGCAGAGTTGGCCAGCAGAGTTCCAGATGCTTCGTCAAGAAATTATTGATCTTTGGGATACATGCCATGCATCGCTGCTCCACCGCACACATTTCTTCTTACTTTTCCAAGGTGATCCTACAGATGCCATATATATGGCGGTAGAACTAAGGAAATTGACATCACTCAAGGACACATTTGCTAGAGGAGAGAAGACGGTGATTGGAGGGAAGAAAATGTCTCTGGATTTAAGGTAAGGCGTTATTGACTCCTCCAAATGGAGTATAAATCTGCTCCTTTTGGATAGTGATAAATCAAGCCTAGTCTGACTCATGGACTTGTTATTTTTGACATAGTAAGAAGATTGTTCGCCAGGAAAGAACGATGCTGAGCAAGCAGATGCTCAAGAAGTTCTCGAGTGAAGAAAGGGATATGTTGTTCCTTAAGTGGGGAATCGGGATTGATACAAAACTACGCAGGATGCAGTTGGCTAATCGTCTTTGGACGAACACAGAAGATATGAGTCATATTCAGGACAGTGCCTGTCTAGTTGCAAAACTACTCGGATTTACTGTGGGAGATCAGACCCCTGAGGAAGTTTTTAGGCTTGAATTATCTCCGAAGTTATCAACATAAGGATCAAACAGTTATGAACGTTGCATCTCTTCTCTCCTATTAGATGAAGGTAGAAAGTTTTGATCTTTACTAAATGGAGCAAAAGCAACCATAGCTCCATGTGATTTGGTTACCCCAACGCTTTCCTCATGTGCACAGACAAAATAAGCTGATTTTCATAAATCCTAATTCACCTGCTAAAGCTAATTACTGATTGTAGAGCTCTGAAACATATACATTAGCTGGTTTACACTATTGTTTGTCTCATTTACTCGAGTCTCTCTTCTCGAAACAACCTCCCTATTACCGGAGGGTAAGGCCACATACAGGCGAGAGCTTCGTCATTGACATTGGGGTATGTTGATCATTTTGTCCACCAGTCTGACCATAATTGTTTACATTTTGTCTATACTGTAAATCTTTGTATTTATATATATATTAGTCCGTATATAATAGTATATATGTACCTCTTCTGATATCACGTTTGTAATATTGGAAATGTGTATTTATGTATTCCAAAGAATAATCTATTCTGTATGACATCTCTCTTACATCATTTGTTTGATATGGCCACATACAGTAAAAGCTAAGTTTGTATAATGTCTAATCATGGAGTAAAATAACCATTTTACTATTTGGTGTCTCGTTGAACTCCCAGCTCAAACTATCCTTTGGTTCTCATGATTGTTATACTCCCTTTTCCACCACCACAGCGAAGTGTTGTCGTTGCCACCACAGGTTTCCTGAAAAGGCCGAATAACTGATATAATCTTCTTGTAACTTGGGTGACGTTTTTCTTTCTCTCTTTTTCTCTTCCTCCGGTCAGAAGGGTGTGTACTCTCTTGTTTATGTCCTTCAATGTCACGTCTCCACTAAAAGCACATGGGTGAGGAATGTAAATGGGTAGACGATGGGTGCTGGCGACAGATCTGATGTCCTCGTGATCGATTTCTTACCTTCAAGTTTGAGTTGTAGTGAATGCGAATATTGCAGTTCGGCCAGGTAGTTGATTCTCTTATGTGTGGCAAGTTTTGCATAACATTTTCCTTACTGTGAACATCATCATCATTTGCCAATCAGCAAGACCTAGTGTAGTGTTGAAGGATAACCAAATGACATTCATCAATGATGATCAAGTGTAGATCAAGGTAACCCTGTGTCATCTGCATCTTCACAAAGCCAACTCGACATTCGCGATAAGACCTCGTTTACTAAATCTCCAGCCTCATTTGGTGTCGCGAGAACAGAAGAGTTTGCCTCGTCAAAACAAAGGTCACCATCTATTACCTCAGAATCAAAATGGAGCACACGATACCTCTTTAATTGGCGCCAAGACTCGCTCCAGTGACATTCACACTTGTTCTTGTTTTCGACGTTGCCCGAGAGGTAGTCGTGCTCGATCATACAATTTACAGGAGTCTTTTCCCATCACATGTGGCAGAAATATTTCGGATCTGAGAAGATTCGTTCGAGTGAGATTGTGATACATTGAAATCAGCAAAATAGCAGTCTTCGACTTGCCAATCCCACACTTGATCATCATTGATGAACGTCATTTGGTTATCCTTCAACACTTGATCTTGCTGATTGACAAATGGTGATCAATCTGGTGTTGACACTAAGGCAAGTGATATGCACACCTTGTTACACATAAGAAAATCAACTACCTCACCGAACTGCAATATTCGCATTCACTACAACTCAAACTTTGATGGAAAGAAATCAATCATGAAGACATCAGATCTGTCGCCAACATCCATCATCTACCCATTCACATTCCTCAAACCATGTGGTTTTAGTGGAGTCGTGACATTGAAGGACATAAACAAGAGAGTACACACCCTTCTTACAGGAGGAAGAGCAAAAGAGAGAAAGAAAAACGTCACCCAAGTTAAAAGAAGATTATATCAGTTATTCGGCCTTTTCGAGGAAACCTGTGGTGGCGAAGACATGTTGAATAAGAGATATTTAAGTTTTAAATTGTGTTTTGTTGACTATGAAAAGTTAAAATGTGAAGGATGGAGGGAGTAACTAATTATTATAGAAAAACAAGTATTATAAAAAAAATTGATGTTAAAAATACAAGTAAAAGAAAACGGAGAGATTAGAAAATAATTAATAAAATAAATTGTTGCTAAATGTATGTTATAAAAAATGGAGAGACTATTAGAGTATCTCATATCAAATTTGATATTGTAATTTATCCTTAAGTAACGAATTTGATATTGTAATATATTAATGTAAGGATACTCATTAATGTAATACATGAATCCCATAAGAATTTGATCATGACTAAAAGAGAAAGATTGATCTTGCTCATGATGGTGGCCCGATTCATTAAGTATATTTATAAAAGTTTAATGAAAATTTATGATCAAATTATATAAAAAAAATTGATTAAATTTTAAAATAAAGATTGCTTAAATTCTAGAATAAAGTTGATCATGAATTCTCATTAATATATTACTCCCTCCGTCCCTAAAAGATTGTCACATTTTGACTTTTGCTAGTCAAACATTACAAAATTTGATCATGAATTCCCATTAAACGATAAGAAATAATATAGTCTTGTGGGACCTTGTTAGATTTGTCTCAATACATATTTTTGAAATATAAACTTTTTATAATTTTTTTCGCATGTAGAATAATAGATATTTATGTTTTAAATCGTGTTTTGTTGACCACCAAAAGTCAAAATGTGGCAATCTTTTAGGGACGGAGGGAGTACAATATTAACTTTCCTAACAAAAAGATACAATTGACCTTGCTGATGGTGACGCGACTCATTAAGGATATCGCCTTTCAGACTTTCATAAAAAACTAAAAGAGGAAGAAATAGGAGTAATATAGTCTTAGAGAAAAATAGAATCTAAACTCCTTAATCTTTCTCTATTGACCTTTTTATGAAAGCCTGGAAGGTGATATCCTTATTGAGTCGCGTCACCATCAGCATAATTAATTGTATTTTTTGTTAAGAAAGTTGATATTGTAATATATTAATATAAATGTTAAAAATGAATAGACAGGCTTTTAAGGATGATATAGTAATAAACAAATACTCCCTCCGTCCCTAAATGATTGTCACATTTGACTTTTGGTGGTCAATAAAACACGATTTAAAAATATCTCTTATTCTAAATGCAAAAAAATTATAATAAGTTGATATTTCAAAAATATATATTGAGACGAATCTAACGAGGTCCCACAAGACTATATTATTTCTTTTCGTTTAGTGAGAATTCGTGATCAAATTTTGTTGTAATTGACCACAAAAGTCAAAATGTGACAATCTTTTAGGGACGGAGGGAGTATTAAAGAGGATTAAATAAAAACACAACGGTAGTAATTACCACAAACATTTATAGTAGAATAAGAAAGGAACCCAGTCAATATAGCATTAATCGTTGGCTACCATTTGTGTTCTTTTTCTACTATAAATGCTTGTGTAATTACTATAATTTGTGTTCTTATTTAATCCTCTTTAATATCTGTTTATTACTACGTCATCCTTAAAATTCTATCTATTCATTTTTAATGTTTACATTAATATATTACAATATCAATTTTCTTAACAAAAAAATGTAATTGATTATGGTGATGGTGACCCGATTCATTAATGATATACCTTTCAGGCTTTCATAAAAAAACCCAGAGAGGGTTATGATTCTTATTCGAAGACTATATTATTTCTTATTGTTTAATGAGAATTCAAGATCAAATTTTATCCTTAATCTTTCTCTTTTGGCTTTTTATGAAAGGAAATATTAATGTAAAAATTAGCATTTATAATATATTTGAATATATATATATAAGTGTTTTGAATAGACACTTTCAAAATGATGACAATTTCGAACATACACTTTCTTACGTCTAGATCGCTCACTGGTGATAACCATTTAGGGATGGTTGAACTTAACTAATTATTATAGAAAAACAAGTATTTATAAAAAAGGTTGATGCTAAAAATATAAGTAAATGAGAACGGAGAGACTAGAGAATAATTAATAAAATAAATTATTGCTAAAGATGTTATAAAAAACGGAGAGACTATTATCTTATATTGAAGTCGGATGATTTTTTATAGTAATAGAGAGAGGCCGAGTCTAATTTTTCGGGCCGAAACAAATTTACTAACTAGGCTAATCTTGAGCCCATTATATATGAACCCGAAAAGTCCAATTCTCGAGTTTGAACCTTCACAATTAGGGTTTTACATAGATAGCTAAGAAAAGTAAACCCCCAAAATCTCCAGTAAGAAGAATGAGTAGAAGCTTAGGGATTCCAGTAAAGCTTCTCCATGAAGCATCAGGACACATAGTAACAGTTGAGCTCAAAAGCGGAGAAGTATATAGAGGAAGCATGATTGAGTGTGAAGACAACTGGAATTGCCAGCTCGAAAACATCACCTACACTGCCAAGGTACTCCCTCTGTCCCAAAAATATTGTCCACTTTCAAGATTGTCCACTTTTGAATTTAATTGTTGGGTTTTCTTTAGTTTTGAATATTTTTTGTATATGTTGCATATTTTTCTAGCTATTGAGTGCGAGGATAGCTGGATTGTTAGCTTGAACCCTTAACCCCAAAAAGATTGTCCACTTTAAAGATTGTTCAGTTTTTATATTTTGGTTGTTGGGTAGTTTGTTAATTGTGATTTGTGTTTTATCTGTTGCATATATTTGGTGAAAATGTATAAATGATAGTCTTTTTAAGTTAATAGCTATTGTGCGTGATTGATAGCTTGAACACATCACCTCAACTGCCAGGGTACTCCCTTTGTCCCAAAATGATTGTCCACTTTAAAGATAGTCTACTTTCCATGTTTCGAAGTGCAATGACTGGACTTCTTAAAATCATGATCATCACCTTTTGTGATTTTATTGAAGTTTGTAGTCAACTGTGGTATTTTTTGAAAATATCATTGCTTAATGCTGAGAATGAATTGTTAGCTCTAAGATGGAATATATAACATTACTAAAGAAGATAGTTAACTTTTGATTTCGATGGTTTAACTCTAAATTTTGAACTAATGAATTTTTATATATGTTCAATAATAGTTGTTGAAAGATATATAATTGGATAGTGTTTCAAGGTTACTCTACTATTGACACGTTAATTTTGCTTCAATCAAATTTACATGTCTTATTTAAGGCGTCAAAGTTTTTGAAGATTCATCATCAAACGACCATCTTTTAGGGACGGAGGGAGTACAATAGTTTCTGCCCTTCTTCCGTGCTTCTTACTCATAGGTCTGGTTGGTTATTAATTTCTGCCATTTGCTAATCCTAACCCCAAATATCAGGATGGGAAGGTCTCACAGCTTGAACACGTGTTTATTCGAGGGGGCAAAGTCAGGTAATAAGAGGGATAATTTATTGGAACGTTCATTTCTTTCAATAAACAAATATAGTTTACTGAGAATGTTACACAAATGTCATTTTCGTAGGTTTATGGTGATTCCTGATATGCTCAAGAATGCTCCAATGTTCAAAAAATTAGAGGCCAGGATAAAGGTGAGTCATCTATCTTGTATCGTTCTTTCATCCATCTTTCACCACAATTTAGGGGTTGGCTTATGCGATTGTTCAATCTGTAGGGTAAGGGTTCAGCAATTGGAGTTGGACGAGGACGTGGTGTTGCAATGCGGGCTAGAGTAAGCATCTTTCTACACCTTTTCTTTTCCTCGTTCACCTCCCTAAATTTTGCAGCCATTATTTCCTGTCTGAGTTTGACTGCGTTGGTTTCTACAAAACAAAAGAACCTAATACATGACAATCTATTAATACTTGCTTGTATCTTATAACAGACTATACATTTATCCACATAGGTAATAAAAAAAATATATACACAAGCATGTTTGTGCCTATAAACTAAAGAAAATGATGTTCAACTATAGTTTGTAAATTCATTTATGTTGTTGAGAGCACTTCTCATTTCTAAAGTCTCAACTGCAGGCACAAGCAACTGGTCGAGGTGCCGCGCCTGGTAGGGGTGCTGCGCCACCTGTAAGGAGGTGATGGGTTCCCCCAACAGATCTTGCCTTGACCTGTCTTTGTTCAGAAGAAGCTCTACGAGTAACTATTTGATCTTAAGCCATTGTTCTTTCTGATTCTAGGATTTATATTGTAGAACAAGAGCTTTGAAATCCTATACCTGGAATGTGAATTCTTTTATCAGTTGCATTATGCTTTTGTAGTTCCTTCATTCATGTTGGTGGTGGTTTCATTTTGTTATCAGTTCTGTTTCGAACTCCTTTAATGATTTGTATGTTGCTAGTTGTACCCTTCTTTTTGGAATTCGTTTGAATTTCATTTACGCCAATCACTAGAAATGGCTAGACTATATACAACAACAACAACAATTGTTTGAACACCCGCTAATGGTTTGTATGTTTTGTACATATTATATGTTAGAACTTATTTTTTTGTTACATTTTTTGACATAAAGTGATTTGTTAATACTAGGATTTTATTCTTGTACCAGGAGAAGTTGTCGGGCAAAACATCTCTATATCATCCTTTTTTGGTTTGCTGAATACACCTTCATCCCTGGGGTTGTACATAAAGCTTTTTTCAGAAATGAGTAAAAGTGTACCAAATAGTGGAATTTCATGCATTTTACACTTTTACTCCATATATTCTTGTAAACACCTCTCGACACTTGCATAGGTTCTCAAAGTTAATTGACCCCACACTTAAGTATACTGGTACTACATTGGGGTGGTGTGGTCGGTTGATGCAATTTTTTTTAGTATATTACTTTCGTCTCAAAATGTTTGGTCTATTTCATCTTTTTGGATCAAATTTTGAGAATTTTGCACATAAATTCTCATCAGCCATAAAATAAAAATATAGTCACTTGAGATCTTGTTAGATTAGTTTCGGTATATATTTTTGAAACATCAACTTTTTGTAATTTTAATGCGTGTTAATTAAATATATTTATGTTTTAAATCGTGTTTTAGTGACCGTGAAAATTCAAATAGGCGGAACATTTTGGGATGAGGGATTAATTTAATTGTGCAACCCTAATAATGAGGCACTGAGTATATACTATTAGAATTTTGTTATTGGGGTCCCTTTATTGAATTATTCCAAAGAAGCCAATCAAAGAAAGGGGAGACGTACTTAGACATTAGTTGTTTCTCATAATGTATAAACTTGGAGCCCCAACATGTCTTTTGTAAGAGTTGGTAACCAGAAAGCAACAACATTGCTCATGTCCTCTCCTAAACCCTGGACCATATATAGTGTCCCAAAATGCCACCAACTAGAGAAAGAGCCTAATAATTCAGAACTTCGAATTGCTTAATATGTCAATTGCTTTTACAATAAAGATCATAACACATTGCCGATGGTTCAATAATCGTCTGACGGTATTACAAAATAGTTTTCTAGAATATAACAATAATTTCCAAAAAATTTAATGTATTTTATGTGGGTGCACCTTACTCATTTTTCTACTTCGTTCACATTCATTTCCCTATATTTTCCAAGTCAACTGTTCAGTTATTTTTTTTCCCTAAAAAAGGTGGCTCAATCATCTTAATGTAATGATAGCTATGGTTCTAGGGTAGTAGTCAATAAAGCAGTGCAACTAAAGAATTGGAATAGTCAAAATCATGAAGAGGGGTCAATGATTTAACAGTAACTTTGAATCTACACTTTGAATCCTTGCTTGATGCTTTCAGTTGGAACTCCTTTTTATTGGTCCAATGCAAGTAAAACATTATCTAATACTCCTAGTAGTAAACTCGTACTAATATAGTTGAGCACGAATGCATTATTAGCTAAATGATTTAGCATATACTAGTAGGAACCAACATTTATTTGTTGTGTAAGTTGAAAGGGACGAGCAAACAATCCCATTATCAGATAATCGGTCATCCGATCATATGCTTGCCCAACAAAGTTACAATTTTATAATTGCTCCATAAAGGATAATGTGGCCCCTTGAACACCAGACGCCTCTAGACGACTTAATACATCGTAATGATAGATAAATAGCGATACTAAGATTTATGTATCACAAGTTCCGCGATTACATTCTCATACCATCTCATAATAAATAATTATTGAGTGCATTTATTGTTGGTTTAATTTTACAATGTAGACATGTTCCTAGACAATAACAAAAATCCAAGAATGTCTTAATGAGTTAAGGTATCGTCGTAGTAGTTTAATCTTTTGACAATTAAACAAATGAGTATATGAAGTATGCCTAAATGGACAAATCTAAACCATATGATTTATTGGAGTGTCTAGTAGGGGTGGCACCAACAGGGACAAGCATGTTAGAAGCATGTGATTTCTATAAATTTGTCCAACATTTCCTTATCATGAAAAGAATCTAATATGTATCGTTGCATATGATAGGTCAGCTAATTGATTGGATAACTCAAGTTACGTCCCGATCGAACTTCTGCCCAGGTTGTTTCTCATATGCAATGTCCTTATTACTTTCTTTACTAGTATATGAGACATAAATTTTATATATATTATATATATGAATATGATAGGTCAGTTAATTATTAATAGTAATTATAATAAATAGTATGCCTCTATTGTAATTTAGTTTGATAGACAAATGTTATACTCGCAGAAGATTATACTTCTAGTTAATGAAAGTGGTATGTATGGATATACTGTGGTATGGTCTCGAAAATAATAAATGTTGCACAGTCGTTTTTATTTTGAATGTATAACATAAACGATTGTGTAATATTTTATCATTTTCAAAGTGTTGGGGTACCATGGTGCAACACATACATGTGACAATTGGTCTTGCCATTAGCAAGAAATACATTATATCATAATTAATGACATTATATTAACAATTAACTCCAAAATATGAGGAATCTTTGCACCACATAAAAGATGATTTCTTGGTTTCATCCCATTGTTAAAAACTTTGTTATTTAAATAAGAACAATTGTAATCCTTATTATGAATTATATACTACATATACTAAGGAGACATGCATGTGGTTGTTTAATTATAATTCCTCTTCTAATTTAATATAATTGACATTTTTGTCTAGCAGAATAGAATTTTAATTTGATCTTTAATTATTAATTATTGTTATTATTATATGAATAATTATAAAAGTTATATACAGAGTAATTGAATTTGTTTATGAAATTAATTTCATAATATTTTTTATATAATTTTTAAAAATATTGCATCAATATTAAATCTAGCTAGTGCACACTCTACAACGAGTAACAAATCGGGTTATGGTCATTTAATTGAGTGGACAACTAGAGCTCTACACAGATTGAAATTCTCTCTTTTTGTGACCCTTCTATCGCTCTTCGTAGGGTGTGTATATTGGGTAAATCTCTAATTAACGGAATAGTCTCCAACACACCTCAGCAAGGTAAATCATGTTACGCTCTGTGCGTGTGATTGGCTCGACGAAAAAAATATTGATAAAAAAGATCGAACTAATGACTTGAAATTCGCAAGTTCACCTACTTCATATAGTATATGTAGATAACTTAAGGGTCTTTCTAAAATACTAGTATGTCATTAGGACATGTTAAGTATTAAATATGGAAATAAAATTTAACATTTATAAGTATACAAGGTAACATTTAAATTTCAGATACAATTAATTATTAATTATGTTCCCTTATTAACTTCTTAACCTGTTTCCAAAAACACATTATATAAAAAAAAATCATAACTTAATTAATTGCCCAGGCTAATAAATCTCTAGTCGTCAACTCGTCATTTTGAATACTTTGATATGATAAAATAAAGCCTAAATGAATTGAATTATGGTAAGTTGGTAACGCACCCAATAATGCATCGCAGTATCCAACATATAGATACGATAAACGAGAAACATTGTTCAAAATTATTCAATACTCCCTATAGCCTATAACCGATTCACAATCTCAAGAATTTTATACTTTTAATGAGTAAAGGCTTATAGTCCGATAACACGATAGGTAATATAATACGCTACAATAAAAAAAAGTAACTTACTCCTCATCATCTGAATTTTGTTTATATAAGGATTATTTTTAATTTGATGTATTAATTAATCAGTGAATAGAAATTGAGACATACAAATGGAATAATCACCACATTATATTATAATAGCTAGCTAAAATTATTTACAAATAAAATCAAGAAAGGGGACGCTTGGTGGCCGCCGGTGGCGGCGGCAATTCATCACCACCATTATCATGATCATTTGACAACCCTTTTTCCTATGCTAGCTTCATAATTCTTCACAAGCTTGAAATGGGAATGCATTTTTTTTTTCTTTTTCTGCTAAAAATATATGATCTAGCAAAAAGCTACGAATATGAATAATAAGACCGTTGATTTTTGTTCTCAAGTCTCATCTGATAGGTAACAAAGAACAAAATAGTTGTTCATCACAAGGAAGAGTAAGTCCCATTTCATTGTAATTGAAACCAAACTCATCCTCAGCTCTTTGCAACAAATTTAGGAAGTCTGAATTTGTGAGCAATGATATTGGAACAATATATCTACTCCTGTTTTCTCCAACATATACCACAAAATGGCCTTTTGGGACATCACTAAGGTAACTATTATTACCCATTTCATGGTTTTTCTTGCCAAAGCTTGAACACCTCTTTATGATATGCTTGATTGTTGCTGTTTGAGTAGACTTGCTTGATTTCTTCAATGCCATTTTTTACTTCAAATGCTTATGTTTTTTGCTAAACTAAGAGGGGAAAGAGGGAAGAAATTGAGAGAGTGATAAAATAAAAAATGAAGTGAAATGGCTGATGGAGAAATGAAAGGGTGAAGGGTATTTATATTGGAAATCCTAGAGATAGGTGAAGAGAAGTGGACAAATATTGGAAAAATAAATTCCAAGTCTAGGAGGAGACATAGATGTGGGATAACGAACGTACTTGTTAAGATGCACATCTCACATCGTATATCGGTGTCCTCCAGGATCAATATATAAGATCTTGGGGTACTCCCTCTATTGCCAATTAGTTTTAGAGTGGAACCCCATAGACTCCTACCAGTACTACACCAACAATCTCAACTTACTTCAATGTTTAACTACTAATTAATTTAGTTTATCCAATTTTTCTTTTTTAGTAATTAAAATCTTCTCATGAGTTAATCAAATAGTATAGTAATTTTTTTTTGCCAGTGAACACAAAATTTTGGGTGCGGAATTCACCTAAGTATCAATAAAAATATCATATACTTCTTCCGTCTCTAAATGTTTGGTACATTTTGACTTTCATGGTCAACAAAACATGATTTAAAACGTAAATATCTCTTACTTTACAAGCAAAAAACTTATAAAAAATGATATTTCAAAAATATATATTGAGACGAATCTAACAAGGTCTGACTATATTATTTCTTATTGTTTAATAAAAATTCTTGATCAATTTTTTTAAATTTGATCATAAAATTTAAAATGTACTAATCAGTTAGGAACGAAGAAAGTGTTAGTATGTTATTTAATTGAAACATATGCATGGGTTGATATTTATTTACTGAACTTGTAGTTTTATCATTGAAATTGTTGTGGATGTAATTTATAAGGTGTGTATAAGTTAGGTGAGATTTTGTAGGAGAACATGCGAGGCTCATACCCCTTTGGGTTACGTACCGTAAAGTCTTAAATGTAAGCAATTGTGATCGTGCGTGAGTTTAGGTACGGTTGTAAGGTATTCTAACATTCAAATTGAACGACAGGTTGGTTGCTCAGGCTTCACATCTTCATAACATACTATTTTTAGCTTGCTTATTGTAAGCATAATGAGTTATTATAAGTAATAATTAATGAGTATTTTTTATAATTATAGTATCCATATACAAGGTTCAAAGTATATGATATATGGATAAGTATATTGCCTTAACTCTAGATACATATCTCATTTATGTACTAGTAATCTAGTATAATAAGCTCTTTTCTCACAATTGTTTGGTTGAATATGAAAAAAAACTATCATGGCAGAAAAACATCGATATTATATTTTAGCATATTTTACCTAATATAATAATTATGATTTTTTGTATGTGTTACTTTTATTATTATAATTATATTAATTAAAACTTTGTAGAAAGATGAGAATTCCATTACCTGACCTATTAATGTCTTAAGGTCAAATTTAGGTTCTCGGGCATAGCTCAATTTATAAAGAACTAAAGTACAAAGTATCAAGAAGCAGTCTCGCCTCTTCATGCAACCTAGTTTCGATTTTCACTAGGAGAGAACTTTGTCATTCGAAATGATTAATGAGCAAGCTCTAGTCCCCTGATCAGGTAAGACATATCTCACGCCGACCTCTGATATTATATCCAAGGAGCTGTCGAGACCCTTAGTTTGAAAATCTCAACTTTTTTTAAGCTCAAACTTAGGGTGTATACCCCCATCAATATTTGATTGAAGTAGATAAAAAAAAATTAATGTACCACACATGAAATAAATCTTTTAATTAGCCTTCATATATAAGTAGTATTCCCTTCATTTCCATATACTTGATTGTTTAGCCAAAAAATGTTTTATTAAGAGGCTAAAAAAATTTATTATTTTATCCTACATAATATTCTCAATATAAAAAGTAACCTCTAAAGCAAGGTTAAAAACATTGAATTCCATAAACAATCAACTATTACGAAGAAAAATAAATTTTTGTTAAACAATCAAGTATATGAAAACGGAGAGTATATGTTTTAGGTTTATTATTTAGTTACAAATTTTGAACTAGTTATTATTAAAAGTGCTATCTTAAAGGCGTTAGTTAAAGGCAAAATTAGTGTACCACACATATTAGTTGTCGGACTAGTACGATATATCTACCACTTACAATATTATCAATCTAAGTACACTTAATCAATCAAAGACTAGATCACTGATTCACTTCTAAAATATCAATTAGTTCACCAACTAAACCATATGCATAATCCACTAATCCGAATTACCTATAGAATTGGAAGAATGCCCCCAACTTTTTTAAAATTTTACCTCCTCCCTTAATTCTTTCATTCTATAATTACAAAAAATAATCTTACTATTTAGAGAAGAATATAGTAATGCATTTTCTATTTTCAATAATTTATCGTAAAGAATATCTAATATTAAACAACTTTTATGATCTTTTTTAAAATAATTTATCACACTATCGAATAATATAATTTATAATACTTAATGACTTTTATTATTTAAAGAATAGTATATTAATGCATCTTATACTTTTATTAAGATACTAAACAATATTATTAAATATAATATGAAATATAACAAGGCATGAGCTTATCACAATAGTTAATACTTGCTTCCTCACCTTTGCAACCAAGGTTCAAATCCCCCTTAACTCTACAAAAATACTTCTTTTAATACATAGCACAATTCATATTGTTTATGACAAATAAACATGCCCACGTCAAGGGGACTGGGACCGGACCGAATCTGATGTGGGCTCGAACTGGGTATGGGGCCTAGGGATGAAGCCTCTACTCTATGGCTCTATCCGTCCCACTAATTAAGGGGCCAGGGACCGTCCGTGGGCATAATGGGCCCGAACATGAACTAGAACCGGACTGATGGGCTGGATCCTCGGACAATTTGAGAGGGCCAGTCCGTTAGACACCCCTACTCGAGAGTCTGAGATACTCTAGTGGATAAACCACTTTAGAAGGAAGCCGAATCATTAGATCAAGAATAGGATCCAACTCAAACCGTCAGGCCCATTCTGGTAAGCTGGGCCCCAATTTGTGGTCTATTTGCCTATTTCAATTTCTTTCCTTATAAAGTATGTATTTTATTTTATTTTTATAATTCAAGTTAATACAACAGTTTATACATATTAAACAAACCTAAAGAATTGAAAGACATTTAGAGCATAACGGAAATATATATAGATCTAACTGAAAATAAATAAGAGCGATATCCGAGCTTTGGGTAGCCTTCTCTATGAAAGATGTAAGCGTCTTGTAGATCCATAAACCCCAAACATGACTCATAACAACATGTATTAATTCATGGTCAAAATCATGTTGTTTCCTCGAAAAGATATAAAGTAGAAGTAGAACATGATGGATTTGAAAGAGATGACAAACGGATATATAATATTGACATGAGCAGAAGAGAAGCTCACGCTTCTCTTGGTCAATGTCATTGGTGCGGATTTCTTTAATGTCAATGAAGGATCGACTAATTAATATATTAAGTAATCGAGTTGGGCAAATTTACAATATCACATGTTTTATATTTCAAAATTTAATTGATGTTATGCCGATAATAGTAACTAAGACCACTTTTGTAAAGATGTATGACCAAATGGAACAAAATAATACATATATGATCAAAAGTTGACGTAGTAACAAACATATATGATCAAACGTGCCATTAACCCTACTTTCTATAACATTATGTATTTATTCATTAATAAAATCGAATCAAACTAATGTAAAATTGGTAGATTCCCATGGTCAACGATCATATTATAACCCACCCTCCCGCGGCCCACGTTAAATTATTTTCATACATAGCATATGGCATATTAATTAACTAGGGCCTCATAGTAACAAATAATAATGGCTACTTGTATTCACATATAGAAAGTCTCACATTGCATTGATCCTCTTATAGTATCCGTTCATATTGCAATTTGCAAGCAGACAAATTAAACATCACTCGAGCTCAACTGGGATATTATTAATACTTTAGATGCATTTATTATTATCTATTGGGTAAAATAAGGCTCCAAACATATAAATTCATGTTTAGTTGCATACACTAACCGTTGATTATTCAACATGAATATTGTGATTCTATCCATTCTTCGATTTTTTAAATCGATTACTTTCATTTCTATAGTTAAATACTACTCTCTTCATTTCACAATATTTGATTGTTTAGTTAAAAAATATTTTATTAAGAGCTTAAGAATATTTACTATTATACCCTACATAATAATTTCAAAATGAAAAATAACCTCTAAACAAGGGTGAAAACGAAAAATATGAATACAAAAGTACATTAAATTCCGTAAACAATCAAATATTATAAAAAAGTAAATTTTTTATAAATAATCAGATATATCGAAACGAAAGGAATATCATGTATGTGAAGTCAAGTCTACAAAGAACTCGTCAAGTGGAAACTTGATCATAACTCATAAGTAGGTAATTAATAACCAGTGAAAAATCGATTTGGATACGTCTAATCATATTTTAAGGATATATTGTCCATAACACATGAGTGTATAGTTAGATGAACTAAGAATTGATGATTATTTCCTAAAAAATCTTTGATAATATGACCTCGTGATTTGTCAAGTCTACAAGGCTAAAACGTACTAATGTGGTAAAATTAAAGAATACAAAAAAGACAATAAGAGATATCAATACCAAGTAAAATGTCTCAACATGGGTGAACTATTTTCAAGGCTAAAATTAGCAATGCCAAGAATTCTGGCTATTTTACCCTCATTGACTGTATAAAAATAGTGCTGGATTTCAATTTCAATTTTACTTAAAATCATACTTCACTTTCATATGTTGAAAAGATTTTTTTTCTTCTAATATTTGGAACCGAACTCATATAAATATAGTTTAAACATTACTTTAATGACGATAGCAAGTGTTGATTGTAAATTCATTTGAATTTATGTAACCAAATTCATGAAAATATAATTGGAATTATTGCTCCAATGACGATAATGCATGTTGGTCATAAATTAGTAAATCAAGTTATAACCAACGCATGGTCTCGTCATTGAAACAACATTCCAAACACATTTCCATGAATTCAGTTATAAAATTCAAAATAAAAAAATAGGTAATTTCTTTTCCATCATATAAAAATAAAGCTGAAATAGCAATTCAACTTACTTTCAAACGATCGATAAGGGTAAAATAGGTAAAAAAAATAAAAGAATTGCTTTGAAGATTTCCTCCATGGAAATTAGACACCCCTCGAAATGTTCATGTCATCAATGTGTATACACTTACTCTTGTGAGTCTTGTTGGAGCTCTCATTTTCAATCTCAATCATTGCGATGCATGGCTGCTATAGACATAACGAGCCCCGTGATTGTCCCCACAATAATTTAACGTCCTATGTAAAAGACCAGGTCAATACGTCTAATTTTTAGCTCATATTTGGTACATTTCATAAACATCCAAACTAAGTTGCACGACTATTGAGTTAATCGAATAGCTTAGTGAACAAGACTCTTGGTAGTGACTAAAAGGTCATGGGTTCGAAACTCATCTTCACCGCTAATTATCGAAAAAAAAGTTGCACGACTATTCATTTGTGTTTTGTTTATGTTTATTACCTTCGAATTCCTTAGAAAGATATGGATGGAAAAGGTTTAATTTTAGATAAGAAAATGTAAATTATCTATTTTTATGTCTTAAAATATTAATAAAGGAGAGTATTAACTTTATATGCAAAATATCTTTTAATTTTAATTTGATTATATATAAATTTATAGTGGTAAAAAATAAGAAAGTAAAACTCCTTTTTCATTTACTTATTATCCAATTTTGTGTCAACATTGACCTTTAATTTAATCTAAGCTAGAATGTAAATCTCAATAAGATTCGATCTAGAATAATATTACTCTGAATTTAAATATCAATTCAAATTTCATATCGAATCTATATATATCTAAATTTAATCGGATTCAACTTGTCAAAACGACCATATTCATAAGTTCCTCTCAAAAGTATAGAATTGTACAATATCACCACCGCAACAACTATAAGTTCCCTCCATGATCTTCCCCGGAACTTCCCTCTTTATTATTTAAGAAATACTTGGCTTTTGCCACATTTCTTTATTAAATACATCTAAAACTATAAAATCTCTTTGAATTATGATCATATGCTTAACAAACAACAACCCATGTTGATGGTATTAATCACATTTAATACACATAATCATATGTTATTGTAATAAATCTTGATCTGTATCATAGACATTTGATTGATTATTTTCACAAAAAGATTGGATTTTCTGGTACAATAATGGGAATTTGTTGCTCAACCAACAAAGTGAGTGGTGCAAATAGCAATAAGCCATCAATCACCACCACAGTTGTGAGCATTCAAGCACAGAAAACACCCAACAATGATGAAAAAAATGGTAAAAAGTGTCAAGAAAAGGGTCAAGAAAAGAAGAACACATCAAAATTGGGAGGTGGGGTGATACCATGTGGTAAAAGAACAGATTTTGGGTATGATAAGAATTTTGAAGAGAAATATGTAACTGGGAAATTGTTGGGTCATGGTCAATTTGGGTATACATATGCTGCAACTTCTAAGGATAATGGAGATCGTGTTGCTGTCAAAAAAATTGACAAGAATAAGGTGATTTTGGTGCATTTTTTTCTTTATTTGGTAAAACTTCATGTTTGAGGTATGTTTGGACAAAATTTGATGTTTCAGCTTCATATTCCAGCTTGTTTAATGTTTTGAATAATTTTGTTTATGTTGTCATTGGAAAAAGGAAATCTTACAGTTTTGTGATTTATTGCCCATTTAGGATAGATTAACTTCCACTTTATTTTAGATATTGAGCCTCTACCTACCTACTTTCATGCCTCCTTGCTTAGTTGCTTTACACTACATTGTGCATCGGGTGGTTATATTATAAGTTTATAACTACCATGATCTCCTCAATACATGGTGTACAATATTCTAAAGCGGGAGGCATGAAAGAGGCACGGAAAGGAGGTAGAAGATTCTTTCCACATATTGAATATGTGTGTGTGTGGGGGGGGGGGGGGGGGGGTTGTTAATTCTGATGAAATAAGAAATTGGTCTATTTTGGTTAGCAAAGATGGTTAAATCCTGATTCCTATGAGTGTGTTCTTGGTTATTTACTGAAACTAAATGATATAGGAGCTTCATTTTGTGCATATCGTTGACTTTCATTATAATGTTGTAATTGAGCATCACAGACTACATACTTTGGTTTTTAGGCTTTTTGATGCATAAGGCTTTGATCTGAAATCCGTATAATGGGGTTCTTTGATTTTGTTCTCTAGCTATGACTTCTCTAACATGTTAATGCACAGAGACCTATCAACTTTTCATTAGTTGTTCATTTCACTTCACTTGCATTATGTTACTTGATTGCTCATGTTAAAAAAAGTTGTGAAGTTTATGTTTTTTAGTTGTCAATAGTGTTTGCAGTTTATTTGTCTTCTGTGTTGTTCTTGTTATTTTAGTTGTCAATAGTGTTTGCAGTTATCAGTATGCTCTGGGCTCTGTGGTGTCTGAATAATATACCGATTACATTGTTGATTTTGTGTTACAGTTGGCAAATTCAATGTTTCCCTATATCCTTTTTGGATAGTTGGGACGAGATAAGAACTAATGCTTGCATTTTAATGATATACTTAATATTTGTCTTTATGTAAGTAAACTGAAAAGGGGAACTTTTACTTGTTTTAGTTTAAAATCTATGTTACAAACGGAGGGCATACTGGAGCTTAATCATAATTGATGTTATAAACGATGTCATAGCGTTTAGAATCCTGCATTTGGTTAGTACTTAGTTTTTTTGGTGTTTTACAGATGAAGCTTCCTATTTCTGTTGAAGATGTTAGGCGGGAAGTGAAAATTATGAAAGCTCTAGCTGGACATGAAAATGTTGTGCAGTTTTATAATGCTTTTGAGGATGATTCTTATGTATATATTGTCATGGAGTAAGTTACTTTTGAGATCCCACTCAGTTATTCCTTTTTCTTTAGTGAAGGGTGTGTGTCAATGAAGGAACTTAGATACATATTCTTAATTTTTTTTGTTTCCACATCAGATTGTGTGAGGGGGGAGAACTGCTGGACAGTATATTGGCCAAGTAAGCATTTATCTGGCTATATTTATCCATTTACCATGTATATGGTATAAGACTAAAAGGAGGAAACATTTTTCATCCATATTCTCTCTTTCATTCAGAAAAGACAGTCGCTACAGTGAGAAAGATGCAGCTGTAGTTGTAAGGCAGATGCTAAAAGTTGCAGCAGAGTGCCATTTGCAAGGATTAGTTCACCGAGATATGAAACCAGAGGTATGTAGAGGACATTTGTGCTATTCTTCATCTTTTGGTTCCACATGGCGTTTCTCATGTAGATCCTTATATATCTTGTAGAATTTCCTTTTCAAGTCACCCAAAGTTGATTCATCACTTAAGGCCACAGATTTTGGTCTTTCAGACTTCATACGACCAGGTAATTTCTCTCATGTTGAAGAAATTACAGAGAGGGGCACATGATCAAGAAACTGCAATCAAAATGTTGTTTTCAGAGTTGACTTAGAATTTTATTCTGTTGTGAAAGATAGAACTGTCAACTAGCTTATGTCTCTGATGTCACATCTTATCAGTTATGATTTATGAACTTAAGCTCCACATACTTAGGTGTGTTTGTTACTAGTAATTTCTGGATTCTCAATTTCTCATATTAAAAATGAACTCAGGGAAGAAATTCCAAGATATTGTTGGTAGTGCGTACTATGTTGCTCCAGAGGTTCTGAAACGACGATCAGGCCCTGAATCTGATGTCTGGAGCATTGGTGTTATTACTTACATTCTGCTTTGTGGCCGACGCCCTTTCTATGACAAAACTGAGGATGGCATATTCAAGGAGGTGATTTTTACATGTATAATGTTCTCATTTACCTAATATGGGGAATTTTCTCTTTATTTTAATTCTTCCTTTCATTCGTCTTCTCCAAAAGAACCGTGCCAAACCATGAGAAATTTTTGGGTAGTGTCCTGAATGCAAACTTTTAAGCAATGTTTTCCGTGCATGCTAATGAAGTTCTTCTCCATGTTATATTTACTGAGTATACTTTGTATTTCAGGTTATTCGGAATAGACCTGACTTCAACCGCAAACCTTGGCCTGGTATTAGTAACAGCGCCAAAGATTTTGTGAAGAAATTATTAGTCAAAGATCCACTTGCCAGACTTACTGCTTCCCAGGCCCTTTGTACGGTCTATTCTAGTCTTGGTTTCATTATTAAAATATATGGAGTCTTATATTTTTTTTAGCTAGTCTAATTTTCGTCCAGTAACCCAGCTCTCTATTTACTACATATATCTGCTCCACAGTGTTAGTTTGCTAAGTACATGGATTCGGTGCTTGTATTACAAGCTGCAGATAAATTCTGCAATAAAAAGTATTGCATTTTTAAAAAGATGATGTTTTCTATGCTAGCTCCTTCAGCATTTTCAATACAACTTTTCTTTCCTTCTCTTGCCATTCATCTCCTTAGAATTTAGCATATTAATGACAACAAAACAACTTAAAGGTGTTGATTTGATAATTTAATTAAGGGTAAATGTCATCTCAACTTAAGTTTTGTACACTAGGCTAAAACATCATCTATTTAGAGACGAGGAGGTTGATATTGACTAGTACATACTGATAATATGAGTTTTTTTCTCTTTGAAACTCTTTTTAGATTTTCTTTTGTGTAACTCAGCAATTGGTCTTGTTAACCGTGTAAATTAATGGAAATTTATCTAGTGGCCCTTGTAAGAGAATGTTTACCCAACAACTACAGATTTTGATCCCAGATATGATTATACTCCTGCTAACTGGGTCAAATCAGATAGCTTAAACCTTACAACTGTCCATCAGCCTCAGAGGGTCTGTGTTGCTCTTTCAAATTAGCTTGTTGACTACTATACCTTGAGCCTGATTCAAGTTTTTGTTTTATGGTTTCTTATATATAACACTGATGCCGAGCTAATTTTCAGCACATCCATGGGTGCGAGAGGGAGGTAGTGCATCAGACATACCATTGGATATTTCTGTGTTATACAACATGCGACAATTTGTAACATATAGCCGTCTGAAGCAATTTGCTTTGCGGGTAAAAACATGTGATTTTTTATGGCTTCATTTCATTTTAAACATGTCATGATAGAGCCAAATGTAAATGGTGTATGTTGATCCTATGTCATAGGCCCTCGCGAGCACACTTAATGATCAGGAGTTGGCTGATCTGCATGATCAATTCGATGCAATTGATGTGGACAAAAGCGGTACTATTAGTCTTGAGGAAATGAGTAAGGTAGAAATCCTAAATTTATAATCGTACATCATAGATTATAATCCGTAATCCTCTTTTATTGCTATGCCACTCTTATATAAGTAATTATCCTCCATCATTTAATTTGAGAGACCCCAGTTGAATTCCGTGGTTACTTATTTAAATTGTTGTCGTTAGAACTACCTTCATCCCTATTGGATTGTCAAGTTTTATTTTGTTTTACTTTTATACTTGAACTCAGTTAAGGCCTCAAAGTCTATTAAGTTTGACCATCGGAAAGCAAATGAAACAATTTTTTAAAGATGGAGGCAATACATTTTGAAATTTATATGTGGAGTGTGTAATGTCATACATTATGATGCAACTAATTTGGTTATTGAGAGAGAACACAATTTTTGGGAAAACACAAGAGAAAAATGAAATAATGATTGTTTAAATAGTTCAGGATTGAACTGAGTTATAAGATCAACAATTGAGGTTAGAAATTATTATTTTGAATAAACTAAAGCAGTAACCAGGTCATTAAAATTGAAACAGAGAGTAATATATTGTGTGATTTGTTAAATGCTATCGTTCACATCCACCCTCCCTTTTTGGTTCTGATGCAGGCTCTTGCTAAAGATCTTCCTTGGAGGTTAAAAGATTCACGCGTCATAGAAATTCTTCAAGCGGTAAGCATAGGGAAATCAAATATACTAGGTTAACCCAGAATATGACCTCTTCTCTTACACATTTACATAAATATGGTAACTGAATACTTATAACTACATATTCTTGAAATGTTGATCTGTATATTTTTTTCCCTTTGCAGATCGATGGTAATACGGATGGACAAGTAGACTTTAATGAGTTTGTCGCCGCCACTCTACATGTGCATCAACTTGAAGAACATAATTCTGAGATATGGACAGAAAGGTCACGGGCTGCTTTTGAAAAATTTGATGTTGATGGAGATGGATATATAACCTCTGATGAACTTAAAATGGTAAGCTTTTCGGAAAATAGTAATTCTTCTCTATCATTTATATTCCGCTTTAATGTGTGTTTATTATTTGTGTATCATAAATGATAGAACACAAGCATTATGCTTTTAATGGCTACACGGTGTTAGTGTTTTAGTAAAACAAGCAGAAGAATGTGAGTGCACTACACCATTGAACTCGTTACTAAAATCAGTGTTTTTCTGCAGCACACTGGTTTGAAAGGTTCAATAGATCCCCTCCTGGAGGAAGCAGATATTGACAGAGATGGGAAGATAAGCTTATTGGAATTTCGCAGACTTCTGAGAACTGCCAGTGCGACATCAGGTGCTCGGTCAGGTCCATCTGTAAACTTGGCTTCGCGAAAATTGTAGTACTCGGGAGTTCCTTGAGTTTGTATTAGAATGAGTGCATACAAATAATGGACACCCTGGGCGAAGTGGCTGATATTGGAAGGCTCTGATTATGTCGCTGGGCTTCCCCAGTCGTGGTTATTAATTTTATGTGGATGTTTCTCGTATAGAGTTGTCCTTGGCCTCAAAGGAAAAGGTTTGCTACTTCTATCGGGTTGCTTCTGTGGCGTGTAAAGTAGCATGGAAGGCAGATTCGTCTATAAAGGTTCAATTCATATAGTTCCAGCTGACTCCGAAGAGTAGTTTTGGGTTCAAAGAAATTTGAGTGGAGGGTTCGATTTTGGTTTGACCTATGTAAATTTGTAATTTTAAATTTGAAACCGAATTTCGAACCTCAGTATTCCAATTTGTACACTTCATGCCTAATGAAAGTATGAAACCAGGACTCGTCAAATCAAAACGAATTCAATAATATCGATACATCCACCCCCCCCCCCCCCCCCCTCTCTAGTTTCACCTCTCTGTCTTGGACATTAATTTGGTACATAGAATTCTGTCTTAATAAAATGAATAATGGCAAAACTATATTCCCATTTTGTTTAGTAATCAAGCAATGATGTAATAATATCATTTAATAATGAAACAGTATCAACTATCATAATAGTCAGACCATTAAACAAGAATTAGAAAACAGGATAAGAAGGCAAGTATGCCGAAATTGTTGATGCCTCTCACATAATTGAACAACCATTAGGATTTTCATCACTAAAGTAATTTCCATGGGCTGAAGGTAAATAGTATTGAGCAGCTCCAGGGTGCGGTCCTCCAGGGTTAGGGTAGTCTGGAGGAAGCGGTCCTATCAATGCCGGTGGACCACATGAGCCTGGACCGAATACACGGGCAGGTGGTGGCAGACGATTGCCTCCATGGTAATACCCTCTAGACGACTGACCATACCCATGATGATGGTCATGATCATAGTACCCGTGATTATGGCCATCCATGTATGTTTCTGGGTGTGGTAACGCAAGTCGTGTCCCCATACGCCCTCGAGAGGTGGCTTCGTATCCTGGATGGCATTGTCTATTACAATGATTATCACCAGGGTAGTAAAGAGTGCCCATGGAGTCAGCAGGATAGTAGCCAATTTGCTTGTAGTTTCCCATGGAATTCATCCCTGGATTTCCATAACAACTTCTATAATACTCTTGAGGCACTGGAATGTGTCCCTGATAGTCCTGGCAAGAGTATTTATCATTATAATTGGGATTGAAGCCAACTTTCCAGGACCTGGAATGTTCCAAGTAGCCGAAACGAGGGTCTCCTGGAACATTTTCAAACATCGGTATGCAGTGTCCCATGTGTGGTGGAGCGGGGTCTGGTGGTGGAGCTGCTGCTGGTTTTGGTGGCTCCGGGTTCTTGGCAGGAGCCTTCCAACAAGCAACCTATATCATTTTTACACATCAGAACTTTCAAGCTAGATTACTACTAGTATAAGTATTAGTATTAGTAGTATTATATACAGCAATCTACTTACTGCATATTTGTTCAACACCAGAAAGTTCTCTACCAAATTATGACTCGAATAAAGAGGGGTACTTTTCACATTTTCGGAAAATATATAATAACATACTAAATTGGGTATTTTAGTAACATAAAGGTCGATATACACTTTCTGAGACAACATATGACTTGAAGAACATGTATCTACCAAATTATCTTGCACTAAGAGAACTTTGCTGCTTAAGTGTTTCAAATTACCCCACACATAATATACTTACGATATTAATAGTTCACAACATAACACTTTCACATCATATGATAAAATACTGATCATCTAAGAGTTAATCGAATAACGGAAGAGACTCTTGCTAGTGAAAGAAGCTTCTTACCTCAGTGCTAATTAACAAAAAAAAAATTCATTGATTCGGTAATACTCGTTGAGTCGTTTCAGCCCTAGAAGATAGTCCAATTTTTTCTAAGAGTGAATATTTACAATTTTTGTGCAATTACAGGAATAATAAGTTAGACCTATTCCTAACCAACCTCCAAATTCTCTCGATTTGGTTCCAAACTATATATAAATATTTTGGGATTAAACTCTAAACGTATCAAACAAAAAGGTGCTTTAGCAAACATATAAGAATTAATATATTCATAATAAAAATCTTAACGCATTGTTTTTTTTTTTTTTTTTGTAAATTAGCGATGAGGTGAGTATCAAGACTTTCTGGTCACTAGCAAGAGCCTTTTTCAATAGGCTATCCGATTAACTCTTAACGCATTGTTAATATAGGAGAAACTAATATTCCCTCTTTTCCTAAATGATTGGTACATTTTGACCCCCTATAGTACATAAATATGCAAAATCCTAAGTTCTAGCAGGTGACATTGAAAAAGCTGGTGACGCATAATTTTTGTTTTCAAGGTATATGAGGATGAAATAAATATATAATATGATTGTTATATGAATATTAATGATGGAAAATGTATAAATTCACAAAAAAATATATAAATTATATATTTTTTAATTATTTTTTAACTATTTTCCAAGAAAATCAAAAAACTAGTCATATGAGTAGTTTGATTTGAAATAATCATATAATATGATTGTTATATGAATATTAATGATGGAAAATGAATAATTTTACAAAATATCCCATATACCTTGCGGATTGCGTCGAAATCCATGGAAGAATAAATATGAAATTAAAACTCTTTGGTTCAGAGTTGAGCCATAGCTAAAAGGGTTGAAGGTACGTTCGTAGAAATATAGAGGGAAATGATTTATTGATGATAGTTGTTGTTTGAATACAATATAAAGATCTATATTTATTGGCAAATATTAACCAGCCCGAATACTCTCTTCTACGGGCTTATGAACTACTCACCCAATAACCTAACACCCCCCTCAAACTCATGATAATTAGGATTTAGGATTTGAGGGAGGGTGTTAGGTCAATGGGTGAGTAGCCATAAGCCCGTAGAAGAGAGTATTAGGGTTAGTTAATATTTGTCAATAAATATAGGTCTTTATATTATATTCAAACAACAATTATCATCAATAAAATATCTTCCTCTATATGTCTACATGGTATCGAGCCTATCGATTCTTGAGGCCTAAATACACATTCCACTGCCCTACCTGTGGATACTATGTAATACTCACCGGCGGGTTTCGTTGATGTTTTTCTATTTTATTTTTATAATATTTCTTATATTTATATTTGAAAGTTATTTTTTTTACTGGTTATTATTATTGCAAACTCATGAAATTTAAACAAATTATCATGAATTTGAGGGAGACACCGACTTCCGATGTGGGATGTACATGTTAACATGTAACCTCACGTGTAACCTAATCGTCGGCGGAATTTTCCTCGCGGGTATTATTTGCCGGAACAACATCGGCGGGGTTACACGTGCCTCATTAACTCGGGTTTGGCTCATGATACGAGTATACGAGGTTTCACTCTAAAACCAATTGGCAACAAAGGGAGTAACACAAGATCTTATATATTGACTCGAGAGAACACCGACTTCCAATGTGCGTAGGATGTGCATGTTAACAGGATTATTTTGATCTCAAATACATTGTTTCCCATATATGATCAGGATGCAATCTTTACAGTTAGCTAATTTTTGAGTTCGTAATATTGTAAGCAAAATATAACTACATCTGCTAGTAGCTACTATAATATATAACTTGGTAAAAAAGAAAAAGAAAAAGAAAAATTCGGCAATGCAACCAAGATTAGGAATTAATGAATCAAGAAAACATGAAAATATATTACCAAAGATCATGATACATGGCCTTATATTTTCAAAACACATACTCCTTCATTCTAACAAATTGTAGGATTTGATTTTTGTTGATCAAAATTAATAAAATTTTATTTCTTGAATTAACAAATTAATTTTGTTATCAAGTTAATATATTTTTAAAAATCAAGTATTATCATGAAAATCTTTTTGGGACTGGGGGAGCGAGTAAATTGCCAAAACGATGATCGCATAAAATTGGTTGAGGTTGTTATTTGATCTTTGAAAGTTCAACAGTTACACAAATTAGTCTGCGAAATTAGACAAAAGTTGTAATTTAGTACAAAAATTGGCGGAGCCGTAAACTCCGTTAATTTTTGGACTGAATTACAAATTTTTAAGACTAATTTACAAGTGTTGAACTTTCAATAATCAAACGGCAATGTTAAGTGAGTTCTTAACCCATTTTATGGAGCCATATATATTACCATCTCGACAATTTCTCATAGATGTAGCAATTACTTTAATATCATGGTGCCATATTAGTATTGTGTTCATTGTATAGAAAGCGACACAAAAATCATATGTGAAAGAGCCGATTCCAGCTAAGTGCTTGGGCAGTCGTATTCATATTCGAACCTCATAAATTATTCACTTTCCTTTTTGCACAAACTAAAGACCCCTTTTTAAGGGCGAATTAAATACGATGTATGACCCCATTATTCAACTATCTTGAATATTGATGAGTGGTTGCCTAATATACACTAGGGTCCGACATTGATTGGTGTAAACATGTGCAGTAAAAAATGCGAACCATACACAATCACAATTTATTAGATTTAAGGAAATTTGCGTGTATCGTTCATCGAATGTATATTGGGTAGATTTCATATTAAACGTAATAATGAAAAAAGCCACGTCAGATAGTACTACAATAAACAAGTCCGATGTGACATACTCGTTCAAGAAAGTATTGGAAAAAATAATCGAACATATTATAACATTTTAATTCAAAGCTTACCTACTCTATTAACTTCATTATCATCCTAGGTTAAATTTGGTGATTCTTAAAACTAGTCCATATGATTTTGATTGCACTATTCCTCTTCACATACACAATATGTTGCATGCTAATAATATCAAAGTCTCTTAGTGGCATCCCATGATTCCAACACAATGATTCAATTTTGGGCAATCATGAAATCAGTTTTCAGTTCCTTTTAAATAGTAGTATTTGTTGCTACAAACCAAATCAAATAAATGCTCCATATCTTATGAGCTTGCAATTAAAAGGGTTAGGTTGATGATTAGCCTCTTAAACTGTCTAACCAAAAAACCCCTGCCAGCATATATTTTGTCACATAGCTAAGAGACATCTCAGAATCGTTGTTAACATTACAGCATTTCAGTTGATAAACTAACGTCTCAAATTCTCCATATTCAATCACTACTGCCCAACGCTCCACGTCTTCTTTTGTAGTCACTACTCCATCCCAAGTTGTTTGGGAGATTTGTTTTTCGCGATTTTCAATATACAATTTAAAAACGTAAATATCTTAAAATAGAAAATAAACAAACAAAATGGAATGGAATGACTATTATGTGTTTTGTTGAACAGAACCACAACATTCCATGCCATATAGGAAAAGTTTGATTGCCCATTCTATTTAGTATTTATTATTTTCTTGTCAATGTATATACTCCGTATATTATGATTTTTTAGGTAAAATGGTGATTATTTGAAAAAGGCAAACTTCAAAATTCTAACAGATTCAAGGAATTATTTTCCTCCATCACATACAAATTATTTCCATCCATTTTGACGCGAACCGAATGCGTACGTTAGTATGATAATTTCACATATATATTAAGTCGTTAGTATGATAATTTCACATTTTTATAATATGACCAATCTCCTTAAATATTTGAAGACCATAAAGTTTCTGAGTAAAGGAGGATTTGATAATGGAGGATGCTAAGAATATCAAACAATTGTAATTAATAATTCGGCATCTTCCTTAAGAAGGTGCTAATTCTAATATGAATTTTTCAAAAAGTGAAAAAATGGTGATCTCTAAAATTCATCATTTTAGGTAACTAACAATAAATCTCACCAATAAAGATGAACTCTTCCTAGTTGGCGTGATGGATAATTGAGATTGGAGTATAATGAAGAGCATATACACTGTCCGTTCTCTTTTAGTTATCTTTCTGATCATTTGTACATGAATTAAAAAAATAAAAAGTAAACACGAAGTACATTGAAAATGTAAAATGACAATCAATTGAAACTATATAATTAGTTAGTTGATAACTACATAAAAAAAATTAATCAAAAATTACATTGAAAATGTAAATTTGTAATTAATTATGCTAGAGAGACAACTATTTGAAAACAAAAAACTAAAGCTAGAAAGACAAGTAAAATAGAACAGAAAGAGTATTAGATTGTACTTGTATCTATCAACATCTTTTTAAGGGCTTAAAACCGTTACCCGTAAAATATGTTTTCATTAAATCTTACGTTAACACAATAACCTGTAAACTACGTCACTCAAATATCTATCAACATCTTGATCAAGATATTAATACATCCATCATAATTATTTTATCATTTTACACCCCAATATGCCATAGGACACAAGCTTGACTACCTCTTATTCTTAATATCTTAATGCTTGACCACAACAATTATGACAATAAATATCCAACAAACCAAAAACACATTATTACATCATTTCATTTTATTACATCACTCAACAAATAAAATCATACAAACAAACACACGCTTTTGACCTTGTAAATTCCGCAACTCCTCACAACGTGAACACAACATCTCTAAACCCCAATTCAGATTCGTCAATTTTGATTATTCACAAATTTTCCTTCAATCCTTACATAATTCGTTGACCAAAACAATTTTGATTTTGACCAAACAATTTTTGATTTTGACTATGGCAGATTTAGTCAAGAACATTCTTGCGAAGCCGATCCAGCTAGCTGATCAAGTGATCAAAGCAGCAGACGAAGCTTCAATCTTCAAGCAAGAATGTATGGAGTTGAAATCCAAGACGGAGAAACTCGTCGGCCTCCTTCGACAAGCGGCACGCGCTTCCAGCGACCTTTACGAACGTCCCACGCGCCGCATCATAGAAGACACCGAGCAAGTACTCGAAAAGGGTTTCGCTTTAGTTAACAAATGTCGGGGAAACGGGCTAGTAAAGCGGGTTTTCACGATAATACCGACTACCCAATTTCGCAAAATGGCTTCTCAGCTCGAGAACTCATCGGGAGATGTTTCTTGGCTACTTCGAGTGTCGGCTTCAGCTGGTGATAGGGATGATGAGTATCTTGGTTTGCCTCCAATTGCTGCAAATGAGCCGATTTTGTGTTTGATTTGGGAGCAAATCGCGTTGTTGTTTACTGGGTCGTTGGATGATCGGTCTGATGCGGCAGCCTCATTGGTTTCTTTAGCTAGAGATAATGATCGTTATGGGAAGTTGATTATTGAGGAAGGTGGGGTTGGGCCTTTGTTGAAATTGGTCAAAGATGGGAAATTGGAGGGTCAAGAAAATGCTGCTAGAGCAATTGGGTTGTTAGGACGTGATCCTGAGAGCGTTGAGCAGATGGTTCAGGTTGGGGTTTGTTCTGTTTTTGCCAAGATCCTTAAGGAAGGTCCTATGAAGGTTCAAGCAGTTGTGGCTTGGGCGGTTTCCGAGCTTGCTGGGCATTATCCTAAATGTCAGGATCTTTTTGCTCAGCATAATACTATTAGGTTGCTTGTTAGTCATTTGGCATTCGAGACGATTCAGGAGCATAGTAAGTATGCTATTGTTAGCAAGACAACTTCAATTCATGCTGTTGTTTTGGCTACAAATAACAATTCTGCTGGTGCTGGTGCTGTTGATGTGAATAAGGTGAATGAAGATGAGGATAGGAGTAGGATGTCTCATCCGTTGGGGAATAGGCAGCCTAGTCTAATGCATAGTGTGGTTACTAATACTATTGCAATGAAGGGTCAGAAAACGAACGGGGCGAGTTTGGTAAATCATGTTAAAAGTAATGGTAATAATAGTGTAAAGCTGAATTCTTTGACTCCATATCATCAGCAGAGTCTTGCAGGGGCTAGTAATAAGGCAAGGGAGATGGAGGACCCTGCTACCAAGGTTTATATGAAGGCAATGGCTGCAAGGGCACTTTGGCAACTTGCCAGGGGAAATTCAGCCATTTGTCGTAATATTACTGAATCGAGAGCTTTGTTGTGCTTCGCTGTGCTTCTGGAGAAAGGTCCTCCTGATGTTCAGTTCAATTCCGCCATGGCTTTGATGGAGATTACAGCTGTGGCGGAGCAAGATCCTGAATTAAGGAGGTCGGCTTTCAAGCCTAGCTCTCCTGCCTGCAAAGCAGTTGTTGATCAATTGTTGAGAATCATTGAGGAGGCTGATCCGGAATTGCTCATTCCATGTGTCAAGGCTATTGGAAATCTGGCCAGGACATTCCGCGCAACAGAGACTAGAATGATAAGTCCTCTGGTTAGGTTACTTGATGAGCGCGAAGGTGATGTTTCAAGGGCAGGTTGCATTGCCCTGACAAAATTTGCTTGCAAAGAGAACTATCTGCACACCGACCATTGCAAGTCGATCATCAGCACGGGAGGGGCAAAACACCTCATTCAGCTTGTGTATTTTGGTGAACAAATTGTTCAAAGTTCTGCATTGGAGTTATTATGCTACATTGCCCTTCATGTTCCAGACAGTGAAGAACTTGCCCAAGCAGAAGTCCTCACGGTGATCGAATGGGCACTGAAACAAGCATTCTTGATCAAAGATGAAAAAATGGAGGCTTTGTTGCAAGAATCCAAAGGGAAGTTGGAGCTTTATCAGTCTAGAGGTTCAAGAATGTACCATTAAACTAAGATGAATAGCATTTTTATGTCCATGTTGTATGTTGCAAAGTGTTAATTCCATTGTATTATGTTTGTTGATTGAGTGTATATGAGATTAAGATTGAATTGTAATTGTTTAAATAGAATATTTAGACACATTGAATTGTAATAGTTCAATAGATTTGAGCAATTAATTGATCATTTTTCTCTTCTCTTTTCTGTCTGTCTTCTTACACCTAAAGAATATACAGACAAGGTTTTCTCTGAAGCCCTTTCCCTCTCCTTTTCATTTCCACTTTGTAACTAACTCTTACTCAAAAATCCTCAATTCTTTCAAACTCTCTAACTATTGATCTTCTCTTAACGACTCCATATTCTTGCAAAACAAATTGAAACTGTAAACTCCAAACATAAACAAGAAGCGATTTTAGTAAGTAATCCGGTCATTTTATGTTCTCCTTAACATTTGAAAGAGTGTTTGGATAATATTACCCCTCCAATTTTATCCCAAAAAAAAGGTAATTTTAATGGGCAATATAATCGGAGACTCGGAGTACTAAACGGATACTTTTTAAAACATATGTGATAGAAAATGTCATTTTCAAATATGTCTGATTACATGATATACGTTTTGAAACATGTATGATGGACCGTGTCAATACTTCTTTTAAAAATCGAGTGTAGTCTTCTCTATGTTTTTTACAAGATCTTGGTATTTGGAGGTCAGTGTGCGTGGTTCTCCTTCACAAATTTGTTTTCGTTTTTAGGATTTTAAAAGTTTTAGGCTTTACTTTTTGTTTGCAATTTATAGGGTTTTAATTATTTCTGGAGTTTAGGGTTTACTTTCGCTAAATATTTTATGTCTTAAAATTTTCTTTATGTTAGATGTTTATAAAATTAAAGTAGTAATATGTATTTTTCTAATATACCGTGAATTACGAAAGTGCACGAGTACTACAAGGTATCTGTGTGAGTAATACATGGGTGTCGTGTGTACCGGACTTGACAGGGGTCTCGAGACAGGCTCGTGCCAAATACCCAACGTGGGCTTAATTTGAACCGGGCTAGAGGGCCTGGCTGTGAAAGGCCCATCAGCCGGTTTGTTTGCCATGTCTAATGTGGATGGGCCAATTCTAGTTGATTATATGCAGTTGCTAATTGCTATGGTTCCTATGAAGTTGATGATCATGCCAGATTGCAATGCCTCTTTGAATAAAGTGTCTGGATGTGGTGTTGCTGGAGACCATACGGCCATACCTAGGGGGCACCATATCAAGCTCTTCAGACGGAATCTAGCTCGTTAGTAGCGACGCCGTGACAATAGGGGAATGAATGGTGTTCGTTTTTGAAAAATAATTGAAACTATCTAAGCTGAAAAATGGCTCGATGATTTTTGTTTAAATTTTGAAAGTTGCAAGTGGGATACCATTAGAGGGCGATGTTATTATATGGGATTTCCTTCTGTATATAAACTACAAAAAGAATATGGATGCAAAATTTCAATTCTATCATAAAATTGGGTGACAATGCATCACACTTCATTTTAGTTTCTCATGCTTTCAATTTCAAACATAAATTTTCGCCGCAAACTACTTTAAGATTTTCTTTTTATTCTAATAAATAGTCCCTTCATTTCAAAACATACGACTTTTTTTATTTTTCTTTGTCTAACTTTGATTAGCAATAACTAATTCATTACAATATAAAAAGTATAAAATTTTAACAAGAATACTCTTCGACATAAGTTTAATAATCATACTTTCTTTTTTGAATTAAAGAATACAAAGTAATCGACGGTCAAAGTTAGACATGCAAAAGCGAAAACGTATTCTATACTAAAATAAACAATAATTAAATTTGTTTTTTGTAATATTATTCTTTCTGGTATCTTTCATTATATAATTAAGAAACTACTTAGACTACCCACAATAGAGGTTAATTGGAGAACAATGTCCCCAAAAATTTTCACAATAGAGAATAATTGGAGTGTAATGCCAAGTCATACTTGGGTGGGAATAATTGAATTATTTGGGGATAATTGATAATATCTAAGAAAATGAACCACCCAACATTCGACACATGTCACGTACAAAGTGTTCTTTTTATTTTTTGTGCTTAAACTAGTTTATTTCGATTGAATTTTTTTAAAATTAATATTTTCTTTCACAAATATTTTTATTATTTGAAGCATTTCAAATAGAGCTCCATTTTGACATATTTTTAGATTATATAGAGAAATAATATATATATGGTGGAGTGTATATTGGTGATATGGAAGAAAGAGAAAAATGAATTATTTTTTGAAATAATCTCTATTGTGGAGGATAGAAACATTTGAAAATATTTGATGATGTGGTTAAAGAATAATCTGATGTGGCAGAGGATAATTGCTTTTTGAATTGTCAACTCTTGTGGATAGTCTTAGTCAATGTTTCACCTCGAAAATCGAAAACAAATTCTTACTAGAATAATTTCCATCCTCTGAAGGTTGGATATTTTTCAAGAATCTCTCGAAATGGTGATGTTTATGGCAGTAGAGCTTTTAAAATGTAGGAGAGAGTCGGACAATCATAGATTACACACAAGTCTCTTATCCTCATTCCTCACACCTATGGCTAACAAATGCTTTTGGCTCTTCAATATCCTCCACTCAATCCATAATCCATTCAACCACATACACCAAAAACATAAAAATCACATACCAAATAGACTAGTAGTATCACTTCAAACATATAAAACTATATATCACCACTCCTTTACTCCCTTCTTTCTCTCAATCCTTAACAATGGCTACTGCAGTAAGTGCTGCAGTCTCTCTTCCTTCATCGAAATCTTCTTCCATTCCAGCCAGAACATCATCCATCATTTCAACAGAGAGAGTCAACTTCACTAAGGTATGCATGCTAATTAATTCTCTTCTAACTCACTCCTCGTATTGCAAGGTCTCGTAGCTGAGATCTCGTCATTGCGGGTAACATCATGTGGCCACTAGGCTAATCCTAGCACGATTGTTCTTGATTCCTCATGTTGTCAGTTTTTTCGCTTTTCTTGAGTTTTCAAAAAGCGGGACTAGTATAAAATTCTAACATTTTAATTGGTAATGCATGGAGGTACCTTTCTTCTACAAAAATGTATCAGTAAAGGGTGTGTCTATTAGAGCTCAAGTCACAACAGAAGCTCCCGCAAAGGTAGAGAAGATTTCCAAGAAACAAGAAGAAGGTATTGTAGTAAACAAATACAAGCCAAAAGAACCATACACTGGCAGATGTCTTCTTAACACTAAGATCACCGGAGATGATGCTCCTGGAGAGACATGGCACATGGTTTTCACCACCGAGGGTATATTATGTGTTATAATGTAGAAACATTTCTGTACTCATTTAATTCAAGCTTTAGTGAATGGTGCATCACTGTGATATTGTTATATCCAATCAGGAGAAGTCCCGTACAGAGAAGGGCAATCAATTGGTGTCATTCCCGATGGCATTGATGAGAAGAATGGGAAGCCTCACAAGCTCAGGCTTTACTCAATTGCTAGCAGCGCCCTTGGTGACTTTGGAGACTCCAAAACTGTAAGCTTTTTATCTGCAAAAACACCATTTGGAATTGATATGCAACTGAGTAACATAGTTCATAGTAAACAAGAGTTCACATATTCGACTTAGGCAAGACATTGCTTCCCCCTTACATGTTAATTGGAGTTGACTGAAATCGACAGGTCTCTTTATGTGTCAAAAGACTTGTCTACACCAACGACCAGGGGGAGATAGTAAAAGGGGTTTGCTCAAATTTCTTGTGTAAGAGTTCATCTTCTTCCTTGGAATAAAATTCTAACCTCTTAATATGATCATTGTAATCTTTTTGTTATGTAAATGCAAACATTTTGGTGCCATTATGATTGATTTCGTCATTTCAGGCGACTTGAAACCTGGATCTGAAGTAAAGATCACTGGACCTGTTGGGAAAGAAATGCTTATGCCTAAAGATCCCAACGCAACCATCATAATGGTTCAATCAATTAGATATCCTCCCATTTTTAGCATTCTGCCAGATATCCTATTCTGTTCAATATTGTAGTGATAATTCCTACACAGTTTGATAAGTACTTTTCTACTGTATTTGTTTGCAGCTTGGTACTGGGACTGGAATCGCTCCTTTCCGCTCATTCTTATGGAAAATGTTCTTTGAGAAGCATGATGATTACAAGGTCCAAAACCAACCAACCCTTAATTCTTCATCGACTATCTTATGTGTGTGATATGTGCAACATAAATGAAATATTGCAGCACTACTTGTGTTTGAATGTACTAATTGAACTGTCTTTACCATAAACAAAGTAAGTATGGACTAACGTATCTAACGGAGTACCTATGCCCATGATAGAAAAGTGTCTATTTCCTAAGAAAATCACATAATATGATGGTGTATATTTAGAACATAGATTTGTACAGAGTTGACAGAGGATCTCGAATAAATTTAGTTGGCATGACTGTGAAACAACATCAGAGAGTAGTAACTGCTAGCTGAATAAGCTGATAACAAATATTATACGAAGAAGAAACAAGAGTAGAAATCCCTGATTAAAACATACTAATTTGATAGTTCACTGGGGTTTGTAATCTTAAAAAAACTTGAATATGACAAATGCAGTTCACTGGATTGGCATGGCTTTTCTTGGGAGTACCCACAAGCAGCTCACTTCTATACAAAGAGGTAAGACATAAATATGTTTCAAAGAGGTTCTTATGACAGGAGCTTGAGATTCTTTAACTTATGAAAGTCGTATATATTGAGATAGGAATTTGAGAAGATGAAAGAAAAAGCGCCAGAAAACTTCAGACTTGACTTTGCTGTTAGCAGAGAGCAAACGAATGAAAAGGGCGAGAAAATGTACATCCAAACACGCATGGCTCAGTATGCAGAAGAGCTCTGGGAGCTACTCAAGAAAGACAACACTTTCGTCTACATGTGTGGTCTAAAGGGCATGGAAAAGGGTATTGATGACATTATGGTTTCATTGGCTGCTAAAGACGGTAAGATGCTATCTAGGATGATATTTTATATCTTCCACTAGATATTAATGTTGTTTGGTTGCATATTGATAAATCTTTAAACTACAATAATCTCTTAGGCGAAGAAGAAAAAGAAGATATAAAACAAATACAGAACAGAGAAAAACATCCTTTGCCGTCTTCTATTGATATTACTTTCTGTTGTGAACATTGTGTTACGAGTTTCTTATATTGAAAAGATATGTAGCCTAACCGTATATACATCATCATAATTAATAATACAAAGATGGTAAGAAGATCGATAGGGGACGACTCTATTTATGGAATCAAAGAGATACAGATCCTCCAGATTCCTCTGAGGTCGACTGCACTTGACAAATTCAATCTTTTTCAGGTATTGACTGGCTGGAATACAAGAGGCAGTTGAAGAGGCAAGAGCAATGGAATGTTGAAGTCTACTGATTCACTTCTTTGTACAAATTCCAGCCATTCCTATTGAAAAACTTTTCTCTTCAATGTTTATGAATATAGGTAAAATAGTAGCTCCCTTAAAATCAATATGCTTACAGACTTCTCGATCTTTTTTCTTTTTGTTTGACAATGTATTGATATTCTCCCCTAATGAAGTTCAATTTTGAAGGGAAGGAGAATTGTATATTACAGTTGAAAACACATGAAATAACTACCATCTAGATGTTTTTATTATCCCTTTTGTCACCTCGAGACAAATCTCTCATAAATGCACCATCTGTCCATCAGAAGAAAACATACGGCTGATGGATAAGAATGCCACATTGGCTGAGAAAAAAGAGGTTCAACTTGAACAACCTAACCCAACCCACAAACTTGAGCTTTTTGGAATTTTTTTCATCTGTTTGAGCTTACTCGGTTGTGTATACTTTCTGTGTACTCGTACTTCAAAAGTTATTTATTGCAATGGTTTATTTTAGTTATATTATTATCCTTCTTTTTAGCTCTAAATTGTGTTGTTGCACATGTTATAGATTTGAAAAGAGACAATATAGCACTTGGAACCTAAGAAAGAAAATAATAGAACATATTTGACAAACTTAACAGTTGTACTCTCATATTTTAAATATTTTGTCAACTACCTTCATTACTGTGTGTATTCTTTATATGTGCCTAATCGCTCGTTATAAAATAAAATAAAATAGTAATTGTAAACGTGCACTAAGTTCATGTATCATAAAATTTAAGTATTTGTAGTTTGACTATTACTAGTGTGACTACGAATATGAGAAGTACTTCCTATGAAAAGTATAACACAACTATTTCATGCATGACCAGAACACCCTTTAATTCAGATGATTCATAATCTTAAGAAGGTCCGTGTTGTCTGTGGAAGAAGAAAGTATTGCAAATCAGTGGAATTGACAAAACACGATCATGTCAACGTTTGGAAGGCTAAAGCAATTGCATTCTTAAAGAATTATCAGCCCTGAGTCAATTCTCATCGGGGGTGTAAGTGTGTAACAGTGAAATAGGTTTAAGAAGTCAAAGCAGAAAAATTCAAACTGTAACGAGTATTTGCAACTTATTACAAGTGAAAAAAGCAGAGAACGAGCAAGCATGGTTGGGGTCCGTAGCTTATTACCATATATCATTGTCTCATTAAAGAAGGCCTCACCTATATATGTGATTGAAGACTGACTTTGCGTATGTAACTATGTATCTAACGGGAAATACACACCTTGTATCAGATGCCCTGTTTTGTGAACTTTGCTATGAAGAGTCCACTAGTAGCAGATGTCAATGGATCAAACCGCAAAGTCTTTGGTATACCACCCAATTTACAAGGCCAATTACTCGCACCATCGATGTCCAACAACTCTAAAAAAATATGAGAGAGAGAGAATTGATTCATCATCCTTGCCAAAAACAATATTGCTAGAAAAGTGAAATAAATCATATAGCAGCTATACACTCACATGACAGAGTAATATTTTAGTGATTTAACTAAAATAGTTCCTAGATTTATTAAGTGGTATAGAGTACTTTGAACCTGTTTTCTCCCTCCAATTGCTCAGGTGATATTTTTTTCTCGGTCTAAAATATTACTCAAGTATCCTTTGTTCATATGCTATAGAGTTTGTTCACGAGCCGACTGTTCAGATGTTATAGAGTTTGTGCATGAGCCGACATAACGACTAGGTCAATGCATTTGACTCAGATAAATCAAGGTCCAAAAATTTGTTCAAATGTAATAGAGTATAGTTTTAGCTTGTTTTTTATCTCCACAGTTCAATGAGCCAGCATAATGACTCACTCAATGGATTTGAATCATTGGCTTGGTTAATTGCTAATTATATGTGTAATTAATCTTTTTTTTGAAGTCATTATCAACACATATAGATTTATACGTACCAGCATTGGGGTTTTGAGAAAGAAAATGCTGCACGACATCCTCATTTTGAGCAACAGTTAAACTGTTTGATCCAATTCAAAGGCCAGGAAACAATAAGAGAAGTCAAATCTCAGAACAGACTAAAACATTTGGAACAATTTTCACATACCGAAGAGGAGAGAATAGAAATTGAACCTGCAAGTACTGTATATAAGGCATCCTCCAACTTTTAGTAATATGAATCCATTTGTTAAGAGTTGTAACTGTGATGTCAACGAAATATATGAACAAATAAGTATTGTTTTGTTCTGATAGATATGTAAGAAACAATAACAATCAAATGGGTCAAGCACTCAAGCGTTATTACTGGAAAAAATCCATGGTGTTACACCAAGTTGCGGAATGAATACTGGGGATATAGAAAAGAGCTAACATTTAATAAAATAGTTAAGAATAGAAATTTAGAAACCTGAAGAATACTCAAGTTGTTAGTTCTATCTGCATCCAGTACACGGCGCTCAAGAGTCGTCCAGCCCCACTGTTCAAATTTCTGAATGTGTTTAATTGAACCATCATGTGTGCATTCTGCATCAACCAGGACCTACCATGTCATAGTGAGAAGGATGAAGGCATGAAGCCAATTGTTCAATGGAGCAAATGAAGTGTTAGTTAGCACATGTTCAAAAGTACTCAAAATGGACTCAGAGAAAGGAGAGTGCACCTTGTCATAGCCATGTTCGCTAATGTCAATGTGATCAAGAACTTGATATACTTCTTTTTTACTCAATCCTACTACACCTGAATTCCTACCATAATATATAAGCTCTGGGCCTTCCACTGGTGGGTATAATTGAGAAGCACCATATTCTTTGGCTTTAAGTGCTCTTTTCCTTTCTTTATAAGGTCTCCGAGAAGTCCACCCCTGGTATACTTCAATATTTTTATCAGAATTATATTCACCTATTACATATGAAAATCAATCGTGTTTCAGTAAAAGAGTAAGAGAAATTATCCATCATTATCAAAGAAAAAACTAAATGAAGGTAATGTGAACTCTTCTGCAGATGTACCATCTTTCCTGGAGGTGGAGAAATCCCTTATAGGTGTAAGGGAAAATTTCGATCCATCTGCAACAAAAAGTCGGCAGCGGTCTCCTAAAGAGTACTTCTGCAGCAGAGTGCGACATGCTGCTAATCTATGTTTTGCAATGTCAACGCCAGTAACAGAACCCGAGTTGCCAAGGAGCTCCAATATCATACAAAGTTTAGCACCTGAAGTAGATATTAGTTAGAATGCAACTACTAATAAGGAAAAGAATGAAAGTGAAATGTAAAAGTATACCGAAGTATGAGACATGGCTCTCCACAATCATTAATAGGAAAAAATATTCATAATCAGATTATGCTAAATACCAGGTGCAGCACAGAGATCAAGGACCTGATCTCCTGGAACAATGCCCAAAGCAGTAACAGCAGCTCCAGACGCTGCATCTATTCCATATATCTGAACGGTGAAAGGATGAATCCAAGAAAGAGGATTTTAGACTAAACCAGTGTGAGCTTCGGATAACAACACAAAAGAAGAAGAAATTAGGAGATTGAAGTCACATCCTAACTCCTCTAGAAACAATTAATACCTTTCCTTCTTTATATGCCTTTGAGCTAGCAATCCGAACATCCGGTGGAAGATGATAGAAGTTAGGCAACCAAGAAACTCTGTGAAGCTTACATTTGATCTCATCTGCAATTTCTCCAAGATGGCCTTCAAATCCAGGCTTCACCCTTGACATAGTACTACGTTAGTATCATCACATAAAATAGAGAGAAAATGCAACCATGCGTCTATAATAAAATAAATTCCCTTGAAACACTACAAATTTAATGCAGTCTAACACCTTGATATATCCAAAGCAAGTTGCACATCAATCAATTTCAAACAGATCTTCAAAGACAGGGCAATGAAGTGTAAGCACCCATGGGTTAAAACACTATAATGTAATTTCATCATGTTTTATCAGCAACATTACGTTAACATTAACATTCTCCACTGCCTATGAAAGCTCCCGCCTAAGCGCTATAGGTGTGTGTGGGGGGGTTGGATAACTCGCAGCCTTATCAACAACAACAACAAACCAAATAAACTATAATCAAGAATAAAATCGACGGTATCATAAAAATCAAATCTTTAACACAAGTAAACAGTTGTGCATATAAATACTGAAAATTAATATTGTGTATTCAATTTACTGAAAACAAAATCCAAACCAGTTTATAAACATCATGTACCTTATATAACGCGGTACCGAATCACCAGAAATATAAATTGAGGGATCCACACCATTTTCTTTTAGGAAATTAACAAATGCATCTGGCAACGGCAAGGCCTCAATTTCCATCTATACAAAATCAAGAAACATAATATTACTACAGTTTTCAGCCTTTATCAACTTCAATGTTCGAAATTAACTAACTTTCCGATACGAATTCACACTAAACTTCTAGTTACATATAGTAAAGGAGCTTGACAAACTAAATTTTAAATTTGTCCACATACACAAATATATTCGAGATAAAAATTAAAAATTCAACACTCGACAATTTTTAGGATGGAGGGAGTGTTATGGTACCTGAGCTTTCTTGGGACACAATTTCAGCTGAAACCCAGTAGTCAATTTCCAGCTTTAATAAATAAATCAAAATACTAATCAACTACACAACACTACCAAAGGAATTGAATTTAGAATTTGAACTGATTTATTTTATTGTGCAGTATGCAATTTACAAAATAAATATTATCAGGCGTTTAATTAGAAGCGGGGTAGGCTGGCATTATCAGGTTTAAAATGAGAATTCGTAAAAGAAAATGGCCCATGCAGGTCTCGAACCTGCGACCTTCGCGTTATTAGCACGACGCTCTAACCAACTGAGCTAATGGGCCAGATGTTGAATACTTATCTCTTAAGTATATTCATCATTCTTTATTGACTAGACTTTTTAGCCATTTGCCCCTGAACTATGTTTATCTTATCTATATGCCCCTAAATTATTTATCTTTTATATGTGACCCTGAATCCATTTTTAGTAATATAATATGCACAATACAAGGGCAAAAAAGGAAATTATATATGAATATAACAGAGGGGTTACGGGGGACTCAGGGGCATATAGACTGAATTGATATTTCAATAATTTATTGAGCAAACGGCTAAAAAGCCTTGACTTGATTATGTATGAATATGTACTTTGTTATTTGAACTTCCCAAAATAAAATGATACAATCTGACTTATTTTGGTTCAAGTATTATTAGTGTTCCTTTTTATATAAATGAACAAGAGACAAAAATTTTAATGCTTATTAAAATTAACTAATTATTGATTTGTTGTAGTTGATTGAAAACTTTAAAGTTTACACAAGTTGATATACAATTTTCAACTCACTTGAAAATGTAAAATAAAAAAATATTTAGAAAAAGACGTATAGTGAATAAATTTATGGGCAAAAGGCACTGGATATCACTAATGTTTACTTTTTCCACTTTTATCACATATGTTCACTTTCGATCCAAACATCATTCATGTTCGAATATAGTGCAACCCGTGTACTTTTGGTGAATTTTTCCGAGATTGAGTTTCTAAGAAACATACAAAAGTATGAGGATTTGAGATCGACAGGCTTGAGAGAGCTTTCGTTGCCGCCTCCCCCCACTTTCCCAAGTTGTTGTTTTTCTTCCAATTTGATCTCCCTTTTTTCCCAATTGGATCTACAAAATCAGGATTTATATCAATGTTTATACTGCTTCTGATACGTGTTATATTCGTTGGCTCCCAATGGACGTATCAACGGAAGCAAAAATCAATCTAATTTAAGCTGAAAGTCAACAAAATTTGTTTTTGTTTCTTATTACAACCTACATTTTTTTCATTGTAATTTGTCCAGTATTAGGTTTTAACGTTGTATTACATTAAAGTTATGTTTTTTAAATTAGTAAAAAGAATTGGATTTTGTAAAATAGTTTTTGATGCTCATCAGTGGTTTGATGTCGTTTTTTACCTCAAAATGGTGTTAATCAGCTGAAATTCGAGGTTTTTGAGGTTTAAATCGGTTTAAACCAATGAAAAATGGTGTTAAAATGGGGGAAAATGATGAAAAATAAGCTTGATGTGGTTGGAAATGGAGGTTTCGCCAAATTTCGGTCATATTTTCTGGCAGCTTCATGTGGGGTGGGTGTTTGGAAGAACTAGGGGGAGGAAAATGTAATAATTCAAAATTGTTAGTAAAAAATTTCGTACGTAGACTAAATTACTCTTCATACTTTTATGCTTGGAAACTTGATTTCGACAAAATCGACCAAGAGTAGACATGTTGCACGGTATTTAAACATAAGTGATATATTTGAGTCAAAAGTGAATATAGATGGTAAAAGTAAGAAAAAATAAACGTTAATAATGTCTAGTGCATTTTACCTAAATTTATTATGACAAAGACTATTGCCTATTGGTATAAGTGCATAACTAAATCGAAAATTTGTAAAAGATGTAAATGAAAATAAAGATAAAATGTGCAAAGAAAAAGTAAAGTTATTCTGTTTTTGGATCCTCTTTGTCCGGTCAATAATTCTTTCTTTTTTTGCAAAGAACGCTTCAAATGCATACTTTCGCGGCTAAATATTACCTTCTAACCACTTCTTTCTTCATCTCTCTCGCTTAGGATCTTCGTCAAGAACACAAAAACAAAGTTTAATCTCTCTCATAACATGGAATAGTTTCGATCTTTATTCAATTTGGGTTAAACTTTTCGATTCTTGATTATCTTTAAGCTCAACTCTTTTTTGTGAATTTGGAAAATTGTTGGCAAAAAGAAGTAGTATTGGTTTGATTTTATCTTTTATTCCCTATTTTTCCCAATTTGTTTGGGGATTTGGAATAGTGATCATCAAAATTTTGGAAGTAGAAGAAGAAGATGAGTGCTTCTAGGTTCATAAAGTGTGTTACAGTTGGAGATGGTGCAGTTGGCAAGACTTGTCTCTTGATTTCATACACTAGTAACACCTTCCCTACGGTATTTTGTTTGTCTCATTTGTACTAATAATTAAATTTATCTGTTTTTGGCATTGCATGTAGTTTGGGATGTAGGGTCGAATGAAGATGTCGTAATCATGTAGTTGAATCAGTTAGTGGGATGAGGCTTGGTTTTGTTTTCTCATTGAATGTAATTTGGGTTTAACGGGAGGGATGATCTTCCCTTGCCATTAATGGAGTTGTGGTATTCGTATAGTATAGGCTGATCCAATTAGTTGGATAGTACTTGGTTCTTGGTTTGGTTTGTTTTGTCACTGAATGTAATTTGGGCTTGACATTAGGGGTGATCCCACATAGGGCTGAATCGAGACGTTGTATTACTACATCCGACCCTACTTAGTGGGGTTTGCTTTTGTCATTAAAATGTAATTTGTTCTTTTGATCTCTTGCTGCGCTGAGTTAATTGTTATGAAAGTTCATGTGATTGGTATGGGAGAATAATTGTGCATGTTGCTCAAATCTCAATGTATGTCGTTTCTCACGAAATTTAGATGGTTATATGTTCGGCTTAGCTACATTTTTATCTGTTCTGTTTCTTGGTGGAAATATTTGCAAAGATGGTGCTATGAGCTCGCATTTGATAATGTCTTCATGGTCGTGATAATTAGGTAATAGAGAATTTAATAGAGTTTTTTATATTCTTGTTCTTGGTGGATTTGCATTTGAATTCCTATCTGCAATTCAGTACCATATATGTTGCATATTATCAAAACAAATTCAAGTTCTTTGAGGTTGTAGATTATAACAAGCTTCGGTAATCATCTGGGATGACCTTATATCATTGATTAACTTTTCTGGCTTGCTCCCTATATGCATGAATGGAGATTGTTTGTTCCTGACCAATTACGAAAAAGCGGCTCTTTGTTTTTGAATTAATTGATTCGATTCTAGATGGCCCTTGGAAATTTAATATGTGGGTCATATCGTTAGTTCAAGGGACAAGAAAGGTGAGCTTAAGTATTGATATTGAAGTTAACTTTTTTTACGGGAGAGATGTATAAAATTTGTTCAGATGAATCTTTGAGTACATTTTTGAGTCGCAAATTCCAGGTTTACCCCATTTCAATCACTCACTTTGATTTAATTGTCATTGTGTCACATTTTTCTGTCCAGTCCACTCATTTTTTCATCTGTTTGGTATTTGAGCTTGTTATAATTGGTTACAGGACTATGTGCCAACTGTATTCGACAACTTCAGTGCAAATGTCGTTGTCAATGGGAGCACTGTTAATTTAGGATTGTGGGACACTGCTGGTAATTTTTCAAGTCTTTGAATATGTACTTGCTTGAAGAATTATAGGTTGTTCTGCATTGATATTTTTGTCAGTTACGACTTTTGTATGTATGCTTTATTTGTGCACCAGGTCAGGAGGATTATAATAGATTAAGGCCTCTAAGTTATCGGGGAGCTGATGTTTTCATTCTAGCATTTTCTCTCATCAGTAAGGCCAGCTATGAGAACGTCTCAAAGAAGGTCAAGATTCGACTTATCCTTTTTTATTTCTTCATGGCAACAGATGGTGCAGTGACCATTTTTTCTGTTCACTAAATGCCTCGTCTTTGTGAAATTTCAGTGGATTCCTGAGCTGAAGCACTATGCTCCTGGTGTCCCTATAGTTCTTGTTGGAACAAAACTTGGTTTGTTTTCTTCCTCTTATTGAAGTGTGGTGTTAGTTCTCATTTTTCACAACGCAATATGCTCTATAGATTTATTAATGGGGTCTGCTCCATATGATCCATTCCAAAACTAATTGTTAACAAATTTTAAGGAGAAAGGAGGGAAAATTAAAATGTCCTATAAATTTGAATATACATTAAACTTTGAGCTGAACAAAACCTTCGTAACAACAAGAAATGGAGGCAGTATTTATCTTTTAATAACCATAGATGTCATTTAATCCATCTGTATCTGTTCTACATCGTTCATCTTCTGATACTTCCATTTAACATCTTAATGGATTCAGATCTTCGGGACGATAAACAGTTCTTCGATGACCATCCTGGATCAGTTCCAATTTCTACAGCTCAGGTCAAGTTACTCCTTAACTGTCATTGACGTGAGACTTCTGCTACAGTACCTATATGTATTCTGAGTATGTTATTGTCCTTCAGGGTGAGGAGCTTGGAAAATTGATTGGAGCACCAGCTTACATTGAATGTAGCTCAAAGACACAGCAGGCACGTAGTCCTCTCTCTCACACACACTTTATATTTAAATAGACCCTCTTAGTTTAGTTTAGTTGGACTGACAATATTGCAATGTCTGTAGAATGTGAAAGGTGTCTTTGATGCGGCTATTAAAATTGTGCTTCAACCGCCAAAGAAGCAAAAGAAGAAAAATAAAGGGGGCTGCTCCATATTGTGAATCAGACTATAGGTCTTAAGTTTCAACGATGTTCGACTCAGTCTCGGCATTTTACCCTAGTATTCCTTGTTCTTTCTTTATCTCAGAGGAAGTAGGAGGTTTTGGTCAGAATTGGAAGCACTTAAGACTTTGTGTGCAGTCATTAGTAGGGCTTCTACTGTATCCGCCTATCGCTATTACTTGTGGCTGGTATATGTGCTTAACCAGTTCAATTCGCTTACTGTATTGAAAGACCACATTAGGAAAACAAATTTGCCTTAAATCTATTTTGCTGTGGCGTAAAAGCAACCAATTAAATCTGATGTCAAGGATTCAAGGTTAATTATTATTATTACCCGTTACTTTTTGGCATTTTGGTATAAGCAACTCGCCTATCCTTTTCTAATTGAGCAAAATAGCGTTATAACAGGTAATCTTTTGTTCCTCTTTGGACTAATTAAAACCAAATTCGATCACTGGGAGAAGAACATATAAATGGATGTGAATCTGGATATCTCTGTTTCCATGTAAATCTACCCCAATCATGTGATCTCGAGGTCAAGTCTTTGCATGAAAATTGATAGGGGTAATCATGAGATCTCGAGTTCGAGTCCTTGGACGTCAAACTGCATTTTTAAATAATTTAGTAGGATAACTCTAGGGAGGATACCTATTGGTCTGATTGGGATGGCACCTTCTCATTTTTCTTGGTTAGTAAATTTTGTTTTAGAAATAACTAATTAGTAGGGAAAGTCTTTCAGAATAGAGTTGAAACTTGAAACTGAATAAGTAAATACATATTGGTCTAAAACAGAACATTAAAGTTTCTAATAATAAATGATTTAAGACTTAAGAGGGTGTTTACTATAGAGTTTAATTGAAAAGAAGCAATTAAAAAACTCCCCTATCAACTATCTGGTGCTAATAGGTAACAAACTTGTAATAAGAAGATTAGTAGAAACATCTATAAACACTCGGCAAAAGGACCATTGTGAAGATGAACTCAATATGAACAACTAATCATTCAGATCACTTGTCTATACAATGGTGAACTGAGAACTGAGAAGTTCCTATCATATGTAAGAATGGTTATGTCAGACCCGGAACTTTGTAGAACCTAAACAAGATGTCACTGATCTGATCATTCCACTTAAAACACAGGTCTTGAAATCGGAACCACAAGTTGGAAAAGCAAGAGCAGCCTCAACAATGAATGATTTCTGCTTTGGTTGCATAATAGCATTCGTCTGGGTGCCTGCAGATCTTATACTTTGATGGGCTCATATTTTGCGCCCACTGAACCACCCTTATTTTTCTGTAACTGAATATACCTCATTGTCCTTGTAAAGAAAGCCTCTGCTGCAGGATCTGAAGCTGAACTTTCACCATGCATTTCGTTGGTAATTAGTTCCAGCAAACTCTGAACTGAATCAAGAGTGATCTGTGACAGCCCCTTCTCGTAGAAGTAAAGATACCTGATATTACAAAAACATTAGCTAGCTGCCGAAGTATACAGTTCACTTTGGAAATAAGATGAAGCTTTAAAAGCATAACTGTAGAAAAAGATCATATTGATAGTTACTTGTTGAGTAGCTCAATAAAGAGTATGACAGTTCCACTGCTGCCTCGGGCTGCATTTTTCATCTGCTGAGCAGCATTTGCTATTCTTAAGGCGCGCTTTAAACAAAGCAGGACCCTGAACAACAAATAATTAAATAAACATAAGCATAGCAAGAAGCAATTATATTTGGGATTGATTTTATGTCGGTATACCTTTCTCCATCTTTTATACTATCTTGGTCATCTACCCAGAAGAGATGGGAACATGCATAGACTGTTCTACACTGATCAGCCTTCTTTAAAAGTTTTGCTGAATACTAAGGGAAGATAAAAGAGAAGGGACATAAGTGTAATGTAAAATCAGGCAAAACATTAGAAGAACTAATTCTGAAAAATGCAACACGAGAATGTTACCCCAGTGGCCTTGTGTGTCAATGTATCCCGATTTTCAACACCAAACACGTTCATTCTCTGAAGAGTCCCAATTATCATATGCATAGCAGTCACCTGTGCTTTTGAGTCCTGTCCCAACATCCATCCCAAAAAGAGATTTTAGTTTATATTTATAAGTCTGGACCTTAATCCGCAAATGCAGAATCAGAGAATGCATAATTTGAGCCCCAATATTCAAGGTTATTACCGTAACTTCTTCTTCATACAATACATAAGCTTGAGTGAAAAATTCATATGCCACAGGCTCAAGGTCACAGTCATTGGCAACCTGAGGACAAACATGTCAACTAAATACCATTTCAAATATGTGGATATGGATGAGGTAGAAATGCTCACACACCTCTGCGCACTGCAAGTACAACTGTAATGCTAGTTCAGGTACAGGAACTCTTAACAAAGCTTCAATCATCTGCCAAGAAGGTTTTAGTACATCTCAAACACTGAATTACACAAATATTAGGAGAAATTTGGCAGATTGGCACTTTTTAAAGTCTTTTTTTAACTTAGAGCACACCTCCTTTTTTTTTGCATAGGATTAGCACACTCCCCTGCAATTTGTCTATTTTGTCCTTAAATGAAACCTCCACCTTCTTCTTCTTTCTTCTTCACCATTCCACCACCATCATTTCACCACCACCATCAAAACCTTTTTTTTACAAATCATAACCACCACCACCTTCACAAACTCACTACCATCAACAACCCCGAATTCAAATCACCTTCATCTTCTTCCCCATCTCTTCTTCTTCTTCTTTTTCTTTGCAAACCACCAACCACCACTATTTTCACCACCACCACCACCACCTATCTCACCAACAACAACCGCCAACTGGCCCACCATAACCACCCTACCCAAACCTCTACAAGGTCGCCCCGTGAAATCTCGTCTCCACCCCCCAAACCCCCTGTGGATTGTGGAATCTTGCCCCCCCCCCCCCCCCCCCAAACCCCTGTGAAAGGTAAAGCAGCAAGCATAATGGCTTCAGATGAACCAAGGGTACCCAATAGCTATCTCCGTCTCCGTTAGGGGTGCATTACAGATGTGCTATCATATTCACACATCGATTATGCATTTATTAACAAATAATAAAAATTAAACACTATGAATTTATAAATACATGTAACTAAATTAATCATGATTGAAGATATTGGAAAATCAATAAGCCAGCAATCCCATATTTATCAGTCATGATATATACGTAACTGTAATTGCGGGGTATGATTATTGCTAGGTGCTGCCTTATTCGACATCGTTGTTGCTTGAAAAAATTTGTGTTTTTTAACAATGGTCAATCCATACATTTTCGAGGTCTTGTGCAAAATTTATGAGTTTGTTAAGAAGAAGAAGAAGAGAGATGGAGAAGAAATTGTGATTTCGAACTTGGGGTTATTTTCGTTGGTGGTGGTGGTAGTGGAGGCTTTGTGAAGGTGGTGGTTGTGATTGGTGAAGAAGAAGAAGAAAAGATGGGGAAGAAGATGGAGTGTGGAGAAGAAGAAGGAAGAAAAGGGTATGGTTGTAGTTTGTTTTAATTTTAAGGGCAAAAAAGTCTTTTCAGGAGGAGGTGTGCTAGTGATATGCAAAAAAAAAGGAGGTGTGCTCCAAATTAAAAAAATGCTTTAAAAAGTGCCAATCTGCTAAATTTCTCCAAATATTAGCCATCTGCATTGCACACAGCAAGTACAAAATGTATTGTCAATGATCTTTTTAAGTCATTAAATAATAATACCTGATTTAATATCTGAAAGATCTTATTTGTTTTAACGGGTGCTTCTTCAGTAGCATCTTCATCCTGACCTTGCAGTTGTCTGACAAACTATGAAAGATAATATTATGTAAATGACATCATAGTCACAACTCACAACCATGGACATGATCAAGAAAACAATTTGAAAGCCGGACTCTATTTGTCATCCAGCAGCTCTGTACTAGAGTCGGCCCAAAACAACAACTAATTTCATCAGTTTTCTTGATCTTTCCATTAAATTCCAGAAATCCAGGTCATGTGTAATTCAATAAGGTACTTGCCTTTGAATCATGGTTATTTTTCTTAAGGATGTTAAATATAATTCTAAAACTTTATTTTTGAAAATAAGATATGCCAAGGAAACTCTGGTTAATGCTGTCGAATAATTAAAACTCATTATGTCGTTCTCCACTCTTATAAAGTAAAGTCAGTCTATTTTTATTATTGTTAACCGAACTCTATTATCAGATTTGGAAACCACTATATGGATTAAAAAGGACAGAGTATGAATCTTATACTTTCTAACTTGAACCAAGTGCTGAAAATATGAAATGCAGAGTGTAAGGTTAAAGATTTCTATAACAGTAGATAAAAAAGAAATGTGGCATTTCATAATCTAACAGAAGCCTGACGTGTTTGATACAAACGTCCCATGAAAAAGGAATACTGAATGAAGTATCTCACTTGGAGTTTATTCATCGATATGCAGGACATGGGACAAAAAGAGTTCTGAACAAAGACATCAATGTCATACGGTCATACCTGAAGTGAATTAAAGATAAGGGGAGGAACAGTATAGGGGAGTCTCTTCGTTCCACCTGTTAAGATGTGATCCTTTACAGTACAAATAATCTGAAATCCAAAGAATACTAAGGGGTGTAAGGAACAATACTGAATCAACCGCAGTTTATTGGAAGGAGAAGTAGATAAATAGTTAATAGAAGAATCCAGCTTCTGTAATCTATACTACTTTATCAATTTCTAACTAACAAATTAACATAGTATTAAATACTAATAATGAGATACCGAAACTATTTCATGGAACAAGACAATTGTCCATGGCTTTCTGAAAATATCATGCTAAAGTTCATCTAGGAAAGCAGAAACCGGCAGAAGGATCTAGCTAAGACAACACCAGGAGCTTCAGAAGCAGGATACTATTATAGACTGAATACCTTGAACATCTCCTCTGGGTCATCATTGTGCAGCATCTGGATGAGCCTGGCAACAGAATTTTGCTCCTCCTGAAAATCCTCTTCATCAAGCTGGAAAGTGGGTGAAAATTTATTTAGAAAGTTCATAGAAATGATCATTGAGAGCTCTTCTCTCTCAAGATATCTATATGAAGAAGAATACCTCTTCAGGAAGCTTGGCATCAAAATCTTTTATAAGCCCCTTTATCAAACCGAAGAGACCATCAACCTACAACGACAATCAAATCCGGTTTAGAAGAAGCACGATTTAAACAAACAGAATTTAATTCAGTTATACCTTGTCAACCGTACAAATGAAGGACCTATTTTTCATTATACTTTGAACAATAACATTTGCCATCACTTTATTCGTCACATCATCTAAAACTTCCATGACATGAGGATAATTTGACAGTTTTAATGCTGTATCTATGCCCTTATATTTTTCCAATGGAGCACTTAGAAGAGCAACAATCTGTTTTGTGGCTTTGCTGTCAGAGAGCTTTCCCTTCCCTGAAAGTTTATTTACACATGCGCCCTGTAACATGAAGATAAGTCTCTGTGTTACAATTAATGCCAGGAGTACTTGTAAAATTCTTATTTTAATGTTATTTTAAGGTCAGCAACTTCGGTTATTTTAGAAGGAAGCTGTACTTGAAAGGCATTGACTTTTGCGGTATTAATGGTGAGAGATGGGTGGGTAAGAAAATCAAATAGAAGCTCAGGTTCTTCCAGAAAGCTTACTAGTATCCTATCCACATAATCAAGGCGATCTGGGTGAACATGAATAGTAAACTTCAAAAGAGATGAGTATAAAGTCACAACTCCATCAACAGGCATTTCATCCTGAGACCCTATCACCTGCACAGCACAATGAGAATATCCCATTATAAAAGTTGTATATACCAAATAGCCTAGCCTTATAGAGATGCCTGTTAGTATGAATAAACCAATATAATTAGAAATAAGAAACTCAGAAAAAATATTTAAGTTCAAACTTGTACATGAAGGAGAGGAAAAATGTTAGATCAAGAAAATAAGCATAGAAGAACTAAATAAGCTGGAAAATGTGAAGTACAAAGGCATCTGTTAATAAAGTGGGGACATGTTACAAAATGCAAAACATAAGTTCCTTCTTTGCTGGCAGTTATGCAATTCACAGAGAATTTGATTTTGACTGACCTCATCTATGGCCTTACTCAGTTTTGCAAAAGCCTCTACTTGAAAAAATTGAGGTAAAACCTGCAACAAACAAATTATCAGCAAAATTTACATAGTGACCTGATGGTAACGACAGCCGAGTTAAATCTGCTTACTTCAGCACTTGAAGCAGCATAGTTGGATAGCCTCTCCATAAGCCCAGCAAGAACTGTCTTGATGTCAACATTAGCCTGGGAATCACGGGATGCGTTTAGCTCATAAGTAGATGTGATATGAAGGAGCAGGCTCAGAACAAGGAGCTAGTTTGTTAATAATCATGTAAAGTGCACCAGGATATCACATGAAAAGCTATCATGACTTTGCAGCTTTACGTCTTGAATGTTACTGCTAATAAGACTAAGACCAATACTACAAAACTAAGGGAATCGATTTGGAGTTCCTTGACAGATAATATTTAAAAATAGAAAGTTTAATTTCCTGCATCAAGCACTTCTGTCATAATTATGATATTATTAGGCAAAAGAAGTGAGGGAAAAAACCTGCAGCTGGGGACAAGCTCCCAATAATGTCTCAAGCGTCTGTAAGTGGTATTCATCGGGGAATACTTGTATAATGCAATCCATCAGGTAGCATTGTGCCAGCTCATCTTTACAATTGACAACCTACAACCAAAACAGGGCTAGCAAATATAACCGATCATTTCATAACCTTGCAGGGTTCAAACATAATAAAAGAAGATAACAATGCAATCACCTGCTCCAAAACCCTGGGAAGTACAGTTTCTTTATAAATATCAAGGTCAACTCCTTCAATCTGACTGAGAACGTGAAGGTTCTTTCCCACCTAACAACAATGAACGGCGAACTTGGGTTAATGTCAAGTTTCCAGTCCTCTATTAGTGAAGAAAGAGAACTTCAGGTTTCTAGAAAGTACAAGATCACGAAGCTCGCTTCGTTCCTTCTCTCGCTTCTCCATTTCCCTTGTAGGTCCCTCCAGAGGAGAAAACCAAAGCAACAAGAATCAATTCATGTTTAGCAAAAAGTATGGATTGTTAACAAGCGCTTAAGCACCTGCATGAGCTGAGGATCATGCCTCTATGATTTTACTTTATAATTATGACATGCTAGCTTGCCAGATACAACCACGTCTAAGCATGAGAACAGGAGCTAGAATTAGCATATAGGTTAACAAACCTGATGTTGCATCCGAACCCACAGTTTATTCATTTCTGTAAAATTTTGAAGTACGAATTCTATGGCCTCCATGACTGTGTTCTCATCACTGCAAAAGTAAAAGTCAGGTCATGCCGATAGTTGTGACCCTAATACTTAAAATCAAAAAGATCAGATATACTTGGACAAACAACAATTGCATAGACACCGATGCAACTACATACACAAAATTATGATGATGTGATGATAAGCATCACAGCATACTTGAGATTAACCATTATTCAGAATATGCAGTAAATTGGTTAGGCAGTAACAAATTAGCTTATAAGTACAATGAAAACTAGAGATCTAATCAGGGTTGTTCAGACTCAGAAAGTAACATAGAAGAAGATATAAGCCCTGCTTATTTCACATCCATATCTATCAACCTAGAATTGCTGGATAGACAATCCACTCTCTATGTTATGACATATATTTGCTTCTTATGTACACAAATTTGACAAAATTTATTATGTAGATTACAAAAAGAATTCCCACCCTTCATACTCGGAGCCAATATCTGGAAGTTTGTCCCTGCTAACTTGGGAAAGATAACTTCTCAAAAAAAGTCCACGTAGGGGATGTTGTATTCCACGGCACATTTCTACAAGATCTTTGAGAATATCCTTAGCAGGTGCTTCCTTGGATTTAATGAAAACAGATCCAACTGTGCAGAGAAGATACCTGGGGAGTAATTACCAGATAATGCGAATCACTTCACAAGTCTAATGGAAGATAACTGATTTATCTTTATCAGTTCATTCCTTCTCCAGGTTAAGAGCACAGGGCAGTAACAACTACTAAATCACGATCTTTTGCAAAAGTCAAAGTATAAGTCAATCGCACTACATTTTGAATATCTCCATGAGATGTCAAACAGATGATACCAAGTCCACTCACTACGATACTTCCTGAGGCCTTAGTATTAGTCTATGATGTGATCGATTCATGAAATTCCTTGAAGGTTAGATAGTCATGCAACTTAAGTAACTCTTCAAAGCTTGAGAAAACCTCTATTTAAGTTCTCGACTCTACTCAGGGCTTCATACTTCAAAGTCCGACTAAATCACTAGGGAAACAGTTCGCATACTAAGCTATGATAACCCAAATAGAATAGAATAAAGCGTCCGACTAAACAAATGGTCAATCATTTAAATCCATTACATGATGCACGTATCAGAACAAAGTGCTTAAATCCCTTCAATCAATCAAAATAAAGCTACAAAAAGCTGCATGACACTCAGGGTCATCTACCTAGAGAATAATCAGGGAAAAGGCAATAGAAGACCTCGACCTCGCTATGAACAATAGTAGACAACTAATAGACGATAATGAAGGAACACGAAGAAATTTTTTGACAAGCATTAACACCACCTCCATTATGCATAAGGTCGAGCTTAGACAAATGGAGATTAAGTTACAAATTCACTTTAATCGCTTTATAAGCATTCGAGCGAATGGCCAGCGGGCATAAGCACTTCTCTAAAAATGAAGCATCGCTACAAAGATCTAGTTCAGTATTAATCGTTTTTCCTAATTAAATCAGAATCTTGCTTTAAATTAGGTTTTGAACCAGTCTGGAATCTGGATACATATTACTATATCCATATATAAAAGAGTATTATTTAGAGTGCCTTTACAAATGATTACTTGGAAAAACTAAATCAACTGATAGTCACTTATATAGGGCGTTTATCCTTGTAACTTTCTTCGAAATATGCTTCTTCACGATAATCATACTCTACTCAGCTAATTCTAGCGAGAACCGAATTTTAGGATGGTAGAATGCTATCTAGGAAATCAAAAGATATTAATAATTGTTGATAAAGGAAACTCTCTGGATTAAGGAACTCACGATCTAGGCAATATATTTCCAGCGTGCTGCACGAGCTCGTATAATTCAACAACAGAACAACCTCTTCTATTCTCCTCTCTGAAAAACATCTCTAGCTTCTTCAATTCATCAAATGCTCTCATATCTGAAAATGTATGGTACAACATCATACCGACTTTCAATCAAACCAACACCATATTATCCAAATCCCCCACAACTCACATAGTTCATAATACTTTTGCGGAGATAACCTCGATGTTCGAAGCTCTGATAACATCTGAGCTGAATACTTCAATGCATCCTTCATATTGTTCGAATCCTATTATCAAAATCGTTTCCAACAAGTAAGGTTCCAGAATCACCAATTAATGCTTCTGTCTTAGCCATTCAGAAGTATAAAAAATTCTCCCTCCATTCCATGAATATTTTCCAGCTTTAAATTTTAAGATTGACTTTTTTGAAAGTTTAAACTCTTTATTTTTATAACTTCTGTATAATATTGGTGAAAAATATATCAATTACTAGCATTTTTAGTGTATATAACTTCTCTCAAGATAGTTTTGATCCAAAATAAATTATAATGTGTCATTGTGTCAATTAACTCTACAAAGTTTGTTAAATTCAAACTTACTTATATAATTAATGTTGAGATGTTTGTTAATCTTCATAATTAGTGCACGTTACTACCAACATGATAATTTTGATTCAAATAAAATTTATAAATGTCAATTAACGCTACAGAGTTTGTTAATTTTCAAACTTAGTGTCTACTTACAACGAACGTGATAATTTTGATTTAAATAAAATGTACATGTGTAATAAGCAACAAAGCTTGTTAATTTTCATAATTGATAATCACAGTAGACAATTTTCACCATTGAGATAATACAATGTATAAAAAAAATGAAGAGGTACGGAAAAGGTAGTGGTTCGAAACTCAGCTGATCGCTAAATATCAAACAGAGAAAGTGAATTGTAGTGTGATTGAAAATGTACCAAGGCACGATGCATGTAGAAGGAGTTTTGTTGGAGGCCGGTCACGGCGGCGGCTAGCCATTTGTCTTCGTCGTCTACGCCGGAGGAGATCATTGTTTTCCTGGTGGCGGTTTAACTTTGGATGTTTGATTCAGTTTATGTTGTCCCAATTCGGTTCTCGCATTTCAGTACATCCCTCAGTTGTTACACAAATAACACACCAAATAGTGTTTTTAAAGTGTTCAATAACTATTTTACCCTTCAACAAAACTTCATGAACAATTATACTTTCAAATAATAGGTAAGATAGTCACTTTACTCCTCAAAATCAGCAAACCAAAAATCTTATTTAATCTAATCATGTTGTTACACACATATACTACTATATTTAATTTAAAATGAAATTTACATATCCATGTTAACATTTAAAATCTACAAATATTTGGGAACTCGATCTTTTGGCATTTTCTCAGGAAAAGGATAACAAAACAAAGTTCAAAAAGTTCCGATGCCGGGAATCGAACCCGGGTCCCCTGGGTGAAAGCCAGATATCCTAACCGCTGGACGACATCGGAAGTCATGATAGTCAAACGAACTTATTACTCTTAAACGAAAACTGAAGGAGTAAAATCATGGACATCCATTTGTGCCAAATGGCAATGACCCACGTCAATGATTTCCATCTACAGTATCTGTTTAATATATCACCAAGAAGTAATAATAAGCTTATTAAAAAATGTTACCTATTCTCTTACTAAAAATGGGTAGATATGAGTTAATCATATAGTGAGAAAAGACTCTTATAACTGTTCGGAAGGTTTTGGATTCGAAAAAGTTATTTATATAGCATTGATTTCAAAATATTTTATTTTATTTTTAGTTTAGTTCATACTTAAACATTTTTCAATACTATTTATGTATATACAAATATATTTGAACATATATAAATTATCTTGAGGTTTAACATATTTACACCCTTTCTTCAATATTTTTATAATGTTTCCAAAAGAGATATTGTCATAATTTCAAGAAAGATATATAACCTAATAATATGAATAGAATTGAATTCAACTTATTCATATGTTTGCTTGAATATGAATTATAATTGTGTGTGTTATTTATAGAGTAGATAAAGTGACGTCCAAGATAATAAACCTTAATAAAACTTGTCTAATGAATATGATCCAATCCGTCCGGGCTCATGGGCTACTCCCATTTGTCCATTTTTTTAGTTTAGTTCATACCTCATTTTAAAATCGCGATCCCTACTCCACCCCTCCCCAAAATCATATTTTTTAGATATTTTTGGCGGTGAGGGTTGAGATTTTTGTTTCTTTTTGGGTGGGGATGGGGTCGCGATTTAATGTTTTTTGGGGGAGGCTTGTCGCGATTTAGGGCTTTTCGGTGACGGATGTGTGCTTTTTCTTGTTTTTTGGTGTGTATAGTTGGGGAAGTGTTTTTTGGGTTATAATGATGTTTAGTAATGGTTATGTGTGATGTTATTAGTGGTGGTTGTTGATTTGTATGTGAGGTTGATGGCGGTGGTTGGTGGTTATGTGAAGGTAGTAGGACTATGGTTTGATGTGGTGGTGATGCTGGTGGATGTGGGGGTATGAGTATGTGGTGTTTGGTGGTGATGATGTGCGATGGCAATAGTGTATGGTGGTTGATGATAGTGATGGTGGTGGTCGGGTGGGGTGTGGTATGGATGGTGAGAGATGTGAGTAAGAAGACGATGAAACAGGAGGGTAGAGCAATAATTTTGGAGAGAGGTGCTATGGCTTTGCAAAAATAATTAAAGAGTGCCAACGTTAAATTGGTGCTAAAATGGGTGAATCTGCCAAATTTATCTAAAACGACACTACTCCATGAAGAATTTTGGAAGAATGACACTATTTTATCATTTTTTAACTTGGAGTAACACCTTATCTCATGAATTTATTATTTTATTCTCAGTGACAAAACCTTATTCGCCATCTTCTTTTTCTTCTCTAGACCCTACCCACTTCCCCTACCCACTTCCCTTCAACTTCTTCTTCTTCTCTTAACCCTACGCCACCACCATAACACGCCCACCACCACACCACACCCCTGCCCTATGCTCGAAATCAACCCCCTCCTCTTGCTGAGATTCAACCCCCTCCTTAGTTGATAGTGTTTGGTGACTGTGGTGGTTGGTGGGATAAGATTTTTAATTCAGGATGTTTGATAGTGGTGGTGAAGTACATGATAGTGACAAACTATAGGGTTGTTAATGGTGGCTCGGTAGAAGGAAAAAGGATATAGAATAAATTCGCTTTAAGTTTGAAGATAAAATAGTTAAATTGTGGAGAGGTTACTACTCCTATATAAAAATTATGCTTGAATACTCCAAATTAGAAAATGACACAAAAAATATCATTCTTTCAAAATTCTCCTGCTACATGAATCAGAAAGATAACTGAGTAAGTTGATTACATTTAGCTCATGATATTCACAAATTCATAAAATACCAAACAGTCCCCTAAATGCACAATTCACACTACACTAATCAGAACTTATTATACAAAAAATTTTCTTTAATTGCTGGAGTATTATTCTTTTTTGGCGTAATTTTTTATTTTTATTTTTTATGTTCACAATCTCATATCTTCTCCTGTCCCCTTCTACAATAGAATTTCTACTAGCTAGTTTTTTTTGTGTTGACAGGCAACTATGTTCTACTTAACGGTGGAAAGAGCTCCATCTGATGAATGAACTGCACATCATGAATCAGAGGGTTCCCTGATCTTCCAGGCGGTGATCCGCTGTAACAGTACGACGAGCACCCGTTAAACCTCGTCTCTTTGGCCTCTGTCACCTGCAACAATAAAATAGAGACATTGAGTATCTTCTCAATCATCAAGAAGCTATTAAAAACAAATAATATTGTTGTATAATGTATAATATTACCTTGTCAGCTATCATGTTATGAAGTCCATTTGTTCCATTCATTTTGCTGATGACATTAACAATACACAAAATCAAATCATCAATTCGCCATACACATTTGTATACATAAAACAACACAAAATTGCTTAGGAGAACGAACCTGTCAACGTTAGAACCTTGGTTCTTGAGAAAATCAGGCAATGTGGATCCTAGGCGAAGCGGCTTAGGACAAACAGGAACATTATTGTTGATTGCTGGAACTGTAGGTTCAGCAAAATTGCTTTTTATTTCTGAATGATGCATTTGCATGGTTGTCTCTGTGTCATAAAATTAATTGTTTTCAAAAATTGGGACATCTCATAAGAATAATAATTATATAATACTACAGATTACAGAGAACAGAAGATATATATATTAAGTAGAAGACTCTTAGCATATAGTATTACTTTATTAATTACTAATTTATATTTTGTAGTGATTTACAGGATAAAGTGATGTTGATTTCATTTCAGTTAAGGATTATGCTATTTGTTTGGCTGAGAAATGTTGTAGGGTATGGATGTCTTGATTTGTTCAGAAGTTTCTCCTCTTTTTCCTCATCGTCCTGCTTAGTTATAAATCATTTGAACCATGTATGAAGAGCCTGGTATTATATATCTAGACTTGTTCAACATATGTTTGTGTTATTCATTTGATAACCCATTTAATTATATTTATTAAGTAATTATAGATTTGCATAATTACATCCCTTTGCCTTCTCTATATATCCACACTAACGTGATTTTATAGATTTGCATGTCCAAATATATGCAAATAAATATGTTTATTAAGTAATTATATTTTATTTCAATGATGGTTTTTTAATTATGTTCATTAAGTAATGGGTTAATGATTGGAACATCATTTACATTTTTCCAATATCACCAGTTGATTACTTAAATTTGAAAGGTCTGATCACTTATCTTTTAAAATTTGTTTCAGTTGATCTATTGTCTATTTCCGACTGATTAACGCCTGTGTTAACCACTATTAAGGGCTTTTCGCCTTTCCATGTCGAAATTAAGGGTCGGTTTTGAGTTTATTTCTAATTTTTAATTTTGTTTGCTTAATTTCGACATGTGAAAAACAAAAAAGCCTTTATTAATGGTCAGCACGTGCGTTAATCGGACATTGACCAGCCGGAAAAGTGACCGATAGACCAACTAGGATTTTAAAATGTGAGTGATCAACCCTTTAAAAGGTAAGTGATTAACTGTTAGGTTTATGGGTGACTAGCTTATAAGCGCACATAATAGAGACTAAGGTTAGGTTGTTAAAGTATAGGTGGCTAGCCTATAAGCCACATAAGCATTAGGCTAGGTTTAGGTTATATTTTACCGATAAATATAGGTTTGTGTATTGTATAACAATAACAAAAATAATAAAATATCCCCCTCTCTATTTCTACATGGTATCATGAGTCAGACCCGAATTCATGAGGCACGTGTAACCCCGTCGAGGTTGTTCCGGGACGAATACCGACCGGAGAGAAAAAATCCCGCCAACGATCGGATTACACGTGAAGGGAGTGTTAATATACACAGCCCACATCAAAAGTCGGTGTCTTCCCGAATCGATATATAAGGTCGTGGGCTACTCCCTCTATTGTCAATTAGTTTTAGAGTGAAACCCCCGACTCTTATCATGCTGATATTAGGAAAAAATAAATAACGCCCCCAACCATTAATAACCATTAATGAACCAATAGCCCACATACCAAATATATTAAACTGATACAATATACTACACTTAAACGTACCCAAAAGACCGAAAAAGTTATGAATTAACCTTTCAAGGCCAAGCCTGTTCTATACACATCACTACTCCCTCTAATTGAGGAGCTTCAGCGATGTGGGATGGGATAGAGTGTTTCTTAAACTCACACTACTAAAGCTCCATTAGAATAACTATATCTCTAGCAACATTTTAAGATTATTAATATTGTCTACACCATTAGAAGAACTCATAAAGCTCCCATATATGCTTGAACTCACACTACTAATAAATCCCGCATGTTATACAAGGGTGGAATTGATTCTGTTTAGATCTGATCCCGGTCAACTCAGGAGTGGGATGCTGATATGAGCACAAAAGAGGTTACGTTTGTGTTCTAAATGAATCAAGAGTCCTCGTTAATTTACAGACCAAAACAAACCTTCATATACATTATTAGGGATCATTTCCGCAACATTATCACTTTCGAGATTACACTGCACCAGACCCCACTTATTGCCTTATTGAGATCATTACGGCAATTAACTCAGATGCTAAAGTTACGTGACAATAATAAATAGGTAGTCATCTTTTGGCATCTGGTTTGTTCACGAGAAACTAAACGACATCCTACACGAAAGCAACCCTAAAATTAATTAGGGTTTACAAACAAGAGAATTGAATTCCAACTGATTGATTCCCTTTGGTTAGTTTGTGCATTAATTTGATGTTTTTCTGCCCCCCTCCCCTCCCCTCCCCTCCTGCTACCTGCTCAGGTCTCCTCAACACACTGTGTGCTTTTGGTTGGGAGAATTAAAGAGAGATTCCCTCATTTATGGCAATGCTTTACTTGTTTGGTAGGACAAATCAGTGTATTTCATGCAATCGCCATCATAGCTTAGGGAGTATTATTGTTTGTTGCTCATCCAAAAATAATGCAGATTTCTTCACTTTTTATGAGGCTCCATTTCAAACTATGGTGATAGTTCAAGATACTAAATTTTACTAATTTTTGAACTTCTTTCAAAAATTAAAATGTCGTTAATGATGCACTTTCGTCATCTAAAAATGACAAATGTGTCGTCAACTCGTCATGTTTATCCTTTTTTTTGTAATATAAAAAAGGCGAATGCATGTATGGTATTCGTGACATTATCAAGAACAAACTGTTATATATATTGCCAATATCAAGAACTACAATGCACCAACGTGGTCACGTTTTTAGCGATATTTTATTCAAAATACATACTTGTTCATTTCCTGTATTTATTAGTTGTTATATGTTTTCCCTTCTTGATGTTTTAATTTATATATTGAGTAGTTTATTGTAGCTAAATAATCCAAAAGCCTTAGTAAAAGAGCAAAATGGTAAATCGTTTGAAAGGTGCAATAATATTAGGATGTTATTATGGTAACTCGGTAAGAGATGTCGACATGACATGTCTCGGGAGTGGGCAGATAGGATAGGTAGAGAAAGGGAAATTTGTACTATCTTCTATAACAACAATCTCATTAAACTCACTTAAATGCAATCAACCATCTTTCTTCTTTGGTTGTCGCAGCCTTAAATGCTCTTCACCATATATCGTTGCTTCCGACTAAAATTCCCCCAAACTTTCTCCCTTCTACAACCCAACTTAATTTATGAGGAAGCCATATATGACGTATCTTGAACTAATATTAAACGAGAGGGCATAAAACGTTATTCATTAAACATTACTAGTAGATTAATACTCGATGAAATATATTCTCGATGCAACCGTGTATATTAATTTTAGGATTACGGAATATAATTGAATGTTAAGATCCCGGGTCATATATAAGATTTTGGCTACTCCCTCTATGACCAATTGGTTTTAAATGAAACCCCATAGACTCTTAATATTGAATTTAATTCGAACGATAGAACTAGAAAATTATAAAAAGTCGAGTAATGGAGCAGCTTATTTGCGTACATCATCACATACTCATCACTGTGATAACCAAATCAATATACGGTTGCTCACAGAGGGCCATCAAGCTGAACCGAACAACAGAAACTGTTGGACCTCAGCTCAACTGTTCACCTCCATACTCAAGGAACTTGAGCCACGTGTACGATGTGGATTAGTTAGTTAGATTTAGTTTCCACGTGTACGGAGTAGATCTATTGCTGGAGTTGGTTATCGTTCTATAAGTAGATGTACCTGTTAAACAATTTGATAATCAATACAGAAAACTTCTTTGCCTTGTTCATTTCCTAGCTCAATTCTGGTTTTCTTCAGTTTTCCAAACAAAAGAATCATCTCAATGTGCGATTTATAAATGAGATGGTAACTTTGGTATTGGCCTGGTTCACTCAGATATTGAATCCAACTATTAATCATCTTCTGATTATATGTTTTTGATCGATCTGATTGAGCCGTGTCAATATCTTAGTTCTATCTCATTTCTTCGTCAACAAGTATGTATAATCAAGAAGTAAGGTTATTACGTACATGTTCATTTTGCTTGCCAATAAAAGGTAGTAGAATTCAAATTTAATTATGAATATTTAGGGTTTTCACTTGTATATAAAATATTTTCTACTGTATATGGACATTGCCGTACTTTGTCTTAAGTATGTATTTCCTAAAAAGAAAATCTTAAGTAGCTCGAGACTAATCTTAAATGATTCACATAGGCAATGATTTTTCTGAATGATTTTGACATTTTTGTTGGCTTTCAGGTTTGTACCTTGTATTTATTTTGGTTAGGGTGATGATAATTCTAGGTTCTGTAGCTTCCTTCCAGTCTGTAAAATGTTGTAATTTATTAATTAGGTCACTATTGGTATATGGAGAAGGACATATGTTTTCTGGACCTTTTTGGTGTGTTAGTTTGTTTGTTATTTTTGGTTGACCAAATTCTGTAATCTGTATATAAGCTTACATGATACATGATACATCCCTCATGGAATGTGAGAAATGTATGAAAATATTCTGTATACTATAATCCATTATTATATTGTTGTTGTTGTATTATTCTATTGTCGTTTTTGTATTTCGATGTTGTTTAAACAGGCAAGAAAATATTCCAGAATATTTACTTGTACAATTCTTTGTCATTTTCATACATTATAAAATCCCTCGTGAATCTGCCTATGCTATCTATAATCAACTGACTTAACTGAATCAAGTAGTCTAAATATCGACGAATTAGCAAGATAAACAAGATACAAGATGCAAGCTAACATTGATTGAATCTTATGGCTGTAAGCCTGTAAATTCTTCTTAGTGTACTTGTTCTGTTGTTCAGCATACGTTTTAAAATGAAATAAAAAACTTTCAGATAGCAGACAGAACAAGAACAAAGATAAATGATAAAGAATTCTATCATAAATCCTAAGGGGAAAATTACAATCTATAGTATTCTATGACCTGCATCTATCATGTAAACTGTACAAGAAAAACTGTTGGCCGTCAGTGAGATTTGAACATATGACGCTGCTTCAAAATTCGAATCATTATAGGATATATACCACATGGACTGATATCTTTAGATAATGGAACTTCTGTAATAGCATCCTCCGCGAAATTCCAGGTTTCCGGCATTCTATGATACCTTGCTGGGGCTGAAGGGCAAACGAGTAGGGAGATATGTATATTTGCAGGATGTGGAGTTGAAAAACACCCTTAACATTGATGAGTGTGAACTGAAGACACTCAACTCCAGCTCATCCCACCTCCTCCTTCCCTTGTTTCCACTTGCCATGCTTAGTAAATTAAGCCTTCATATCTTTATTTTATGGGGCCATTAGTCGTCACCAGAAATACTTCTCGTTGATTTATACTGCTGAACAATTAAAATGGAACCACGCTTATCAAATTCTGCGGAAGCCAAAAAGTCCCCTATGGTACCAATTTCTGAAAATTCTTCCCAATCACTCAGTCCAGTTGTGAGAGGTGAACTTCCTCTCCCCCCTTTTCCTACTACCAGCATTGAATACATTTCCACCATGCCCCTCAATGCATATGCCGTCTCTGCTCCATTCCTTACATGCTTCTCAACATATTCCACTTTTCCAGATGCTACATAGCTGATAATTATACAATAATGTTTAACTATTTATCCATGAGGCTATAGTAACTGCATTCATCTGATGAGAAATATCAGAAGGAAAACGAATAGTTTAATAAGAGATATATTTACTGGAACATGATTGTCGAAATACCTGTTATAAAAATCACTTAGAGCTGCATTGTCCTTCTCATATTCCATCCCACTGTCTGATACAGCGGTCAATACATTTTCGTCTTTACAGGTGATACTGATCCCAACAAGTGGCTTATTTTCTGATACTGGTAGAAACCTGATAACTGTCAAGTTTGTGTATTGGTGTAGGCCAAGTCGTTTACTGAATCCTAGCGCCTCACGATCATCTGGTCCACCGAAGAATAGAGTTGCAGTATGCTGCAAACAGTTAGAGCCTAAGTGAACCGTTGTAAGTCCTCTGTCTACAAGAATAGAAACTGTACACTTGGCGTGTTGAAGGACCTTTTGGTTAGTTGACCTTACCCCTTCCTTGCCACTTTCCAGTTTGCCATCAATTCTTTGATGCTTATGAAAAGGGAGAATAACCATAGATGCTCTTATATCCTCCACATAATCACACACATCCTCAAACATCTTTGAAAAGGGCGCAACGGCTTTGGTCTGTTGAACCATCAGTTTTGTCTCCACACTGAAGATATCAATCGTCTCATTGATCTCTACTACATCTGCTCCACCATAGTCTTCGTCATCACTAATTTCTTCTTCTTCCTTTTGGTGGTACATCAAGTTGCTCCTGTTCTTTTTCTCCGGGAGCTCAATTAGATGCATACAATATGGTGATATGTCGACGTTTTGTGAACCTCTCGAGGAGGCCATTAACCCGATCATTGTTGTCACTGGTCGAGGATTATAAAGACAAGCTAATATCCGCAGTTCACTCTCTGGAGTTTGGGACTCAAAAGGTATATGCTTATACCCAAAGATATCAGGTTCTTTTTTCACCATGAAAGCTATGATCAACCCAAAGATGAGTGAATTAAATGCAACCACAATTAACATCAACCTATAGAATACTTTAGAGAAAATGACCTGCAAATTAAACATATGAAATTCATAGCTGCAATTTTATGAGATATAAAAAATGTGAGAATAAAGAACAATCTCGAGACTGAATAGGAACGTACATTGCTCTCCTTGGCAACAGTTAATGCAGCCAGATCAACATGGCCTTTCAAGTTCATTAAGAAAGATATTAGAACTCCTTCATTTAAGGGAATCTTTAAGTAGTGACAAGCTGCCAACGTTCCGATGACTTTCCCACCTATGCTCAACAAAATGAGTATAATAACAATTGATAATTTGGGAAGACTCTCGATATCTCCAGTATCTACTCTGAACCCTATGAAACCAAAGTAAATAGGAAATACAAAGTTGTAAGCTAAGTATGTAAGTTTGATCAACATTGTCCTGAATGATTTTCCTCGGCGAGGGAACAATGCTCCAAGTAAGAAAGCAGCAACTATACTGCTATATCCCAAAGTTTCAAGAGACATGGTGCAAAAGAAGACAAGGCCGATGAGGATACAAATTTCGAAGTTTTTGAGGTATTTCCGGTTTCTATTCCTTGCGTTGAACCAATCTACCATGTAAAGGTTCATGCCAATGAATATTGCAACAATTACAAGGTAATAAAATCCGTACTTAAGGACTTGACTGAAATTATATTTTTCTTTTTTACTGGAGATGAAGACCAATAAAATTACAGCATAGACATCACCAATCAATGAAGAAGACACCGCTAGGCGGCCAAGTTCAGAATTTGAGAACTTCATATCAGCCGCTATTCGGATGACAAGGGGGGAGGCTGTATTAGCTAAGAGGACTGTTAATGTCACAAATATTAAAGGTGCACTGTCGGTGACGCCAGATTCTTGAGTCTCTTGATAAACAAAGGATGTAATTCCACCTGCGAATAAGGTACACATTATGCAACTTGCACCTGATATGATGCTTGCTGGACCCTTTTTACGTTTCAAATATTGAAAATCCATCTCTAGACCTATCAGAAACATAACGTAGATCCTCGCGTACAATGCCAGGGCCTCGAAGTAATCTGCTCCTCCCTCCAGGAAAAAATCACTCGCCTTAGAGAAGCGCGAAAGGCCCGTGGGGCTTATCACAAGGCCAGCCTGCATCAACCAAAATGTCACAAACTATTATATCATGGCAATGAAATAAAAGAAACAAGAAAAACTATAAAAAATTTACTGCTCGGTTATTGTCAAATATTAACATGTAGTTGTTCTACATTGTCATGCATGTATGTGATTGGTTTGTTGTTCTAAAGGGTAAAATATTGACATCTTGATGTTCGGGGCGACATACTTACGAGGATCTGAGCAACCGGAGATGGTAAGCCTACAGGCTTGAGCAAAATAATAAAGATGTGAGATATGACAAGAATGGAGAAGGTCTGTGCACTCATTTTGACCACAGGATTGAAATTAAGTTTCCTGTAGCAAAAATCCTTAGGCTCATAATTATCCATCTTTATTTGTCCAAAGAATGAGAAGATGAGTCCGTGCAAGTTCAGGTTACGTAACAATAATAATGAAGAATGAATTGATACGTAAAAACCAAATCAAACCGAGCCTTATCCCACTCGGCTATATTCATCGATAAAAGGGGTTGTTGGGAAAAATGTAAAGTTGCCCCCCTCCTCCTATTTGAATGAATTGTTGACATAAAGAGTAAGGCTGAAAAGAGCAATTGGGAAGAAGAAAGGAGTTTTTGATGATTTACTAGAAATTGTGTTGATGGTTGACCGTACTTGACGGATGACATTATTAAGTTAAGTATATATACATACTAAGTTTGTTCTGTAATTCTCCAATTATTTTGCACGTTTCATATAGATCCAACTTAAGGTCATAAAACATGAAGTACAAAATGAGTATCAGATAACAATTTAAAATCAAGTGAGAGGATCTAAATACCTTTTATTAGCTCTTAAAATTATCAAATAAAATAAATTAGTACAACCTTACCTTACCGTACAGGTACTGGGTTCTTTAGGACCGCCTCGTTCAATTGATCTTCGATTAAGGTTTTGCTCGAATCCAGAAGCCCCACAAATCACAATCACATTCTGACATTCATCATCGTGTGTGTGTGAGTGTGTCAGTCACTATCAGTCTCAGTCTCAAAGTTAGCCGTGGGCCGTGGCAAATGAAACAATTCGACTCATGTTCCTGTCCGTTAGGAGTGGATCGAATATGGGCCTTGGTTTAAGCCCCATACCCGGTCTAACTTTTAAGTCCATCATGGATTTCGTAGGTATGTAGACCGGCTTCTGTTTGGGGCCCTATGCCCCGGATTCATGGTCCACTGTGAATATAGCTGGTGCCTGGTGGGTAGGGGTGTAAATGAATCTGGAAGCTCGATTCGGCTCGACTCACCATGTGAAATTATGTAATAATATTTTAATATGAATTTGTATTAGAACGATTAATCGTCCATTTCTTTGATAGATGTAGCATATTTGGTTGAATTTTGACGTAAAGATATATATTTTAGTTTTACTTTTATTTTTCTTTGGTAGATCTAGCATATTTAATCAAATTTTGTTTTGTTTCATCACCTTCGAACCAGATTATTTAGTTGCTAAGATAAAACTATAAGTCTCAACCATTATGTCACGTGTCTTGTATGTTAACTTTTATATTTTAATCAACATTATTGTTTAATTTATAAATAAAAGTATAAGATTCATCAATATATTAGTCTTCATATACTGATAAAAGTTATCAATATTAGGGTTCGATTTGGTTCAAATATAAAGATTCGGAGTTCAACTATGTTAGTTCAAACGAAGCTAAAATTTGAAGTTCGATGTTGTTTGAGAAACTTCGAAGGATGGAGGTTCGAGTCTAACGATTCGAAGTTAGAACACAAAACTGAATATTCTAGCTAAAATAAAATAAAAATTAAATGCATGTGATCGAGTCTTTAGATGAACGAAACCTTTAGTTTGAATTTGATCGAATCTAAAGATGAGGTTCGAGCTCGGTACGAACTACATCGAAAGAAATTCTCAAACGATTTGAACCTTCTTGTTTTTTTACATGCCTACAGATAAGTGCGTGAGTCATTACTATTTGCCGACCCGAGTTAAACTTACTTGTTCAAGTAGATGGCTTAATAATTTGGTGACAACTGACTCATGCTTCTAACTAGGTCTTGAGTTCAAATTTTGTTGCAAATAATTTGTTTCATACTTTTATCCGAACAGTCTATTAGTTAACACCTGTTACTTTGACAATTTATTAGCTAAGAATTTTCATGTTCGTTATTTGTAATAATATTGTATTTTTATCTGGTACTTAAATATCCCTTTCACTTCTAGGATTCCTATAGTGTGAGGCTGTGAGGGGATACTTGAAATATGAATGTGAAACAATTGTTATTAGTGGGGCTGAAGGTCCTACAAATTTGATGTAATGTTGTTAGCCAGTGAAATTCCAATGAGTTTATGGAGATGTGCATGAGTGACTTGTTCAATTGCTAACCATATATGCCTTGATTATCGATATGACTTATCAAAGTCATTTGCTTCTCAGATTCCGACATGAGGCGTGGTTTCGAGTAGATATCAATTTGAAATAGATATTACAATTAGTTGTAGGTCTCGCAAATTTTGTAATTTAGCCAATGATATTCCCACGAGTGACTTGTTCTAGTGGTCACCATCTCTTGTTTTTTTGTATGACTTTCAAAACTTGATGTGGGCCCCATACAAGTTTGTTCATCAAATATATGTCGATGGAATATGATGGATCCAAAGGGACACACCACTCTCCCCAAACCCAAAAGGTGGTTTGGGGGTAACACCCGTTACCGAAATGGGAAAATGGGTTCGTTGTTAAATTTGACGAATTGATCTCACATATCACCATTTATTTTTTTCTTCATATCTTATCCTTATCATACTTGTCCCGCAATTGATAGGAACTCTTATAATTTTATTTCTTGTTGATTTAGGTAGAATCAATCAGATCTTATTAATAATATCACACAATATATTTTGAATTATAGTATTACATTTCGCTCCAATTATTTATTGTTAATAGTGGATGGTTCAAACCTCCCTCACAGATTTTCCAAAAAAAAGCCAAATAATAATTATATATATGACTATCATAGGTTCACATCTTGACCGATGGTATTCTTTCATGGCCATATGCATAGTGGCATCAGAATTCAGTCAAACAATAATAATTTTCACAATTTCAAATAGTCTGTCGGAAATTAGAACGAGATAATAGGAATGAAACAATATTTTTGAGTATAAACTGCACAATTGTATTATATCTGTTTTTATACAATCTACAAAATTTTCTTTATACATACACTGATATACAGATATATACTACATCAGCATGAGAAAATATTGAGCAGCAAGGTTCTTGATTTAATCAAACACCTAAACATATCCTCAAATTCTGTCTCAATGCTCTGAAATTGCCTCTCAATATTTTCCAATTTGTTTTGCAAAGATTGAATATCTTCTGCTCCACATAAACGTAATGCATTATCAATGCTCTCTAATTCATTTTCTTGTTGATAATCTTCCCCTTTGTTCACCAATCTTGAAATCGACCATTTACTTTGCTTCTTTGATTCTGATAGAAACCTCATTATAGATTGAAAAACTGAAATGCTAATTGCATCAACTTCTCGTAGCACTCGAATTACAGAGGAAACATGTTGATCAACGTCCAAGATTGACCCCTCCATGGCTTGATCCATTTGCTTTAAGGTCGAAATCGATTTCTTGACATCCCTCTTCATCTTCCTCCTGAATGTTGTGTATTTTGTGATGCAGGAGTCACATCTCCTTCTTCTTAAAGATGATTGAAGATCTCTTACATTTTCCTTGACTTGTGAGACTACTTCTCTTGAGATTGCACAAATGTCAAGAAGCTTTAAGGGAGCTTCCAAAAGCTCATCAACCCATTTCTGAGTTTGGTATTTGGAGAGAGCTTGAATGGTTTGAGGCATGTTGAGAACATCATTCATGCACTTATACAACTCAACCAAACTAGCTAGATTTTCGAAGATGGTTGCTCTGGTTGATGAAGCTTTGAGCTTGTTTAGCTCCTCTTCAATTTTAATGGTGGTTGGATGTGATCTGCATGGCAAACTAATTGATCGAATTGATTTCTTTGAGAAAGTAGCCATTGTTGATTTTGTTGGTTTTTGGGTTGTGATGAAATATGAGGTTGCAGGGGGTTGGTATATATAGTGAAGAATGAGATGGAGGAGACAAGATAGGAAATATCTTCGGGTTGTGAATGTGATGATGCATGTGAAATTATGTGATAACTGTGTGGGGGTGGCCTTGGCCTAAGGATGCTTGTCACATTTTAGGCCGACGATATTGTTTTCTTGTTGTAAATAAGTGATACTATAGCTAACATATAGATAGAATGAAAATATAAGACAAATTTTCTTTAACGAGAATTCATTCAAGATTTTCATTTTAAAATTTAAGTCAGATACGGTTTGCCAGGCCAACGAGACTCAACAAGTTTTACTGAAATAATAGTATGCATATCTCATATCGTAAGTCGGTGTACTCCATGGGTCGATATATAATATCTTGGGTTACTCTCTCTGTTGCCAATTGCTTTTAGAATAGAACCCCATAAACTCTTAACAAATAGCATATTATGAATTATATGACATTTAGAATTTTATTAAAGTTAATGAATGAATTATTTATATATTACATTATTATTATTTGAACATTTACGTTTGAGGCTTCATTAACGTGTAATGTCCTCTTTTGTACAAAAAACTCGCAATTACTATTTATCGATTACTTATTGATTTAGTAGGCCTCATATTAATCTAATAATAATTTGTAAATCTTGTCTTTCAAATAAACCATATTAAAGCCCACAAGTTACTCTGTTAATGATCAGGTATGTATACAAAATGAAGAGCACTTGTTAAAAATATTAGTTTCAAAATCATTTCTATTGAACTTGTAGACTATTACCTAGGCCAAATGTGCAATAATGTCATAATAATTAAATTTTTTGACATAGATATTGGAGATGTCTGTGGGGTACTAATAATATCATGAGACGGTCCCAGGTAAAGCCGTCCCTCTCGTGGGTTGCCTAACGCAAAGAGTGCAACATTTGTTCCTCTTTGCTTTTATTAGTTTTGGCCTTCCAGCTACATTTCTTAATTTTTTATCACACAATGTGCATTGGTTAAAAATTTCGGATTGACGTGATAACTGCAAACCACGCCAGATAAATAATACTAGACAAGTCTTTGTGATAAGCTCGACCAATTAATAATATAGGTTGAGAGAATAGAATTCATGACCCTAAGATCAAAAGCTCACCTAGTCTACGAACTGGCAGATCACCCTTACCGATTACATTTCTTATTTGTGTAACTGGAATAGATTAGGTGATTTGGAGCTGTTAGAGAACGACATACAGGAAAAGGAGAAGTGTAATGGTGTCACATTGTTTGGCCGTTGCTTCAATTAATTGCAAATGTTACGAAATTCACGTGGTTGTCGAGAGTTGTTAAACTCAATTGAAATGTTCAAACTGGACATTTTATCATAATTTGGTAATTAAGAATATTAAAAATACAGAAAACATGATGCGATACTTACGTGACCTTCGGTGGCTGTCTCAACAATGGAACCTGGATTTATAGCAAAAACGTGTAGCTACTTTCTGATTTGAGAGTGATTAAGGACATAAAAATTATGCTTAGGAGAGGTTTAATTAAATATTCTGGAAGATGCTGATGCCAAAAATTTGGATCTAGAGACGAACATAAATAATTCAATGTGTGCACGTATGGGTTGGCTAACCGTGTGTCTCATAATTGAGATTACGTAGTTATTAGTAAATGCTTTATCATGTTAAGAGTGTTATACTTTTATTGCTCATATACAAGCAAGGTTGATTTAGTAATTTCCACTGACAAGTCAAATTTGGAGGAAAAAACAGACAAATATAGTTTTTTTTCACGACTATATATAGTGTTTTCTCTCGTTTTTACATAATTATCAACCTTCTTTTTCTTTTTGTTTAAATTAGTAATGATGAGAATTACAACTAATGAATATAGAGATCGAATTAGAAAATTACAAATATTGAATACATACAACAGAGTTGAACTTGAGACTCTTAATTAATACTCCCTCCGTTTCTTTTTATTTGATTGTTTGAGCATTTTTTCTATGTTTCTTTTTATTTGATTGTTTACAATTTCAATGCACTTTTTACAATCCCAGTGCACCTTTTTACAATTTCAATGCACCTTTTTACAATTCCAATACACATTTTTACAATCCCAATGTAATTTTTCACAATCTCTTAATAAAGTACTTTTTCCCCAAACAATCAAATAAAAAGAAACGGAGGGAGTAAAAGGAAGCTCGTATCAGATATCATTCATTTTATAAATATATCTGTCGACTTATATCAATTATCTTCCTCCATCATCTAATATATAATCCATTTATGACTAACATAAATAACTTTAAACCTTATTTCGTTATTTTGTGTTTATTTATTTGACACCCGACCTCTCATTTATCATTAGGTTGAAAAATACTCATAATGATGTATACGAAAGTTACTAATAACAGATGAAGCATCTCATTGACGATAAATAGGCGTTAGAATCTTTTGGAGGTAGACAGGTAGTATTCAATTATTTCTCCATGTTGAATACTCGTTTCACTTTCACATTCACTTTTATGAGAATTAAGATATATAAAGGCATGGATGGTGTTTATTTGCATGATGTATTTTAGTATACATTAATTTCCAAAATTATGTATCCAACAATAATTATTTAGTTTAGTGATGGTTAAAAATATTATAATCTATTATTGTTCGAGTATGTATAAGATTAACATAAATTAGGAGTATAGTTCATTTGCAATGTGATGTGGGTCAATTCCCCGGTTTGGGGGTCTACGTCAATACATTCATCAGCTGGCTTCTCGCCCCGCCTGTGATGGATGTGAGACTTCGATCTCCTTTCTATTATGGAACTGATGGAGGATCCCGGCTAGGCCCTTCCCTGCTCTTGGGCTCCCCTCAAGTTGGGATCCGGCTCAGACTGCCCTTGAGTGTAACCTGGCGGTCCTGTCCGGGGTCTTCCGGAAATCCCCGTGAAGGGAGGTGGATTCCCGGATCCCCGTGATCTATTTCCTGGTCCTGCTTGTTCTGGTTGGTTGTCCATGTTCAGCACCGGTCGCGGTCATTCCGACGATCAAGTTAGTAAGAGTCCGAAGGAGTGACTAATAGGTATGAAACAATATAAGCCTTACCTGCCACTATTGCTAGTGGGTGTATATTTATAGACCTGAGCCTCTTTGTCTTGATATGTTAAGATAATGTCACGTGTGTGGCTGAGATTCTTCCATTCTCCCCTCCTTCAACCGCTTTAAGGTCCAAAGGACTCCTTTGTGGGCTTGATAGCCTCTGGTCCAAGGGCCCAAAAGCTCCATCTATCCAAGGAATTTAGGCCTCATTACAATAATCTATATACGAACTTCAATATATCGAAATAATGAGGTATTAGGTAGGACTTAGGAGGCACCAAAATTTGGAATATATAATTTTTCATCTTGTATTATATACTTTTCTAATTGCTATACATTTTTTATTATAAACTTCTCTGTCTACAAAATTGATACATAAGCATGCCTAAATATAATTTGGATGCCCATCAACTAGTTTTTGGAAATAATTAGCATGAGATAATATTGAGGAAAGAAGATCTTGATCTAATCAAGCATCTGCTCATGCCCTCTAGTCCATTTTCAATTCCTTGAATGGAAGATTCCAATTTTTCAAGCTTTTGTTGTATCGTTGATGAGCAACCATTGCATAGTGCATCATCAATCACTTCTAGCTCATTCTTAATACCTTGTTGAACTTCACATGCTACTTTTCCCTTGTTGATTAGTAATTTTGAAATTGACCATTTGCTAGAGTTTGACTTGGAGGTTGAGAAGAAAACCAAAACATATTGAAAAATAGAGATACTCAATGCGTTGACTTCCTTGACCACCTTGATCAAAGATGAAATGTGTTGATCCACATCAAGAATTGATGCTTGGTCCATTTTCTTCAAAGTTGAAACACATTTGTTGGCTTCTTTTTTCATCCTCTTTCTAAAAGTTGTGTATTTTGTGATACAAGCCTCAATGCTTAAATCACCCTTTTTCCTCCTCAATGATGATTGAAAATCTCTTACATTTTCCTTAAATTGTGATACAACATCTCTCAAGATGCAACAAACATCAAGAAGCTTTACTGGACACTCCAAAATCTCATCAACCCATCTAGCATTTTGGTATTTGGAAAATGCTTCAAGGGTTTGAGGTAAGTTGATAAGATCATCCATGGATTTATACAACTCCACCAATAAACATAAACTGTTCGAGATCGCCTCACCGGTTACTGGAGCTGTTGAAGCTTCAAACGTTGTGATTTTGCTAAGTTGTTCTTCAATTTGAAGAGTTGTGGTGTGTGATATCGATCTAGTTGGAAGACTAATTGAACGAATGTGACTTTTGTTCATGGTCATCTTTTTGCTTATTATGTTTTTTTCTTTTAATTATTGTGATTTTTTTTTCTTCTCAAATTGTGATGATATACATCCTCAAGATGGTACTACATATATACTCAAATTAACACGCTCAATTATGATATTATTATTGGGACAAGATTAAGAATAATGATTAATAATTCTATTAGTTTTAATGTGCATGTGGTTAGAAAGTGGCCACACCCATGGGATCTGAGAAAGATTGTTATACCATCGCCCTACACGGTTAGGCAAATATAATAAGTCCACATGATTTTATTTTATATTTTCCTAATAAAGAATACGTGTTTTGTTAATATATTGTCCTGTTTTGAGGATTCTTGAGAGTTGACAAGAACACATTTGATGATAAAATAGAGTAGCTACAAGATAATTGCATGCATGTGTTGACATACAATATGGAGTATAACGATCCATAGAATTAGGAAATCTGTCAAATCTTAGGCCAACATTTAATTAGTACTCTAATAATTGAACTTTTTTGATGAATTACTCGTACATTGTAAACGTGTTTTTTTTAGTATTAAGATAGATGGCAAATTATAAAGGTGTCTCTCTCAGTCGCATGGGCAGACATAAATAGTGCCATATTTCTTTGTTCTTTGCTTCTTAATACTCCCTCCGATCCATCTCTAAAAGATTGGTATATTTTGACTTTTGATGGTCAATAAAATATAATTTAAAATATAATAAATATCTCTTATTTTACATCCGAAAACATTATAAAAAGTTGATATTTCAAAAATATACATTGGGATGAATCTAACAAAATCCATATGACTATATTATTTCTTATCGTTTAATGAGAATTCTTGATCAAATTTTTAAAAGTTTGACCACCAAAAGTCAAAATATACAAATTTTTAGGGACGGAGGGAGTAATATGTTAGTTCGAATATCTGTAAGAAAATGAATTGATAATAACATGTGCACGTATGGCTCCCGCTTCCTAACCGTGTGTCTTATCATTATACACGTAGTATTAATTAAATTAGTTAAATGTCAATTAAACTATACTCTTCTTATTAGAGATCGACTCATCTTCTTCCTCTTTAGTACAGACCTGTTAAATTTGAAAAAAAATATTTCGTTATTATTTTATTTTGTCATATCTTTCGTGAATTGAATTTGAACTCAAAATATGCTACTCTGTTTCGCAATATAAATAAATTAATTACAATTGACATATGATATTTGCACTTAATGAGAATTGGTTTTTATTTACACAATTATGAGATCATTTTTTGGAGAAATGAGAGTGTAGCCAGTAGATAAAAGAAAAGTGATAGTCAAGAATTTTGGCAAATGTCAATGGATGATTTATTAAAGAATTATTTTGTGATATACTCTCGCTCAATACTGAAGCCAATGAAATTAAAAAGGATTAGTACAATTATAATTAGGGCTGTTAAAGGATCGGGTAATTTGGAACGAGCTTGTTATTCAGATCTGTTACCTGCTCATGTTATTATCGAATGATACTCGAGTAATTTTTTAATCGATAGCTTATCGGGTAAATCCGGATCCGCTCGATTACCCGGTCATTTATTTTTAAATATTAATTAGTATTAAATTTAACCATATTTAATTTCAAATGACCAATATAAATTAGTATTAAATAGAATTTCCAGATTTGCAGTTCAACAATTAAATATTGTTGGAGAAACCCTAAAATAAATTTTTTAAAAAGAAATTCAGGCTAACCCGGAACATGCTCGTCACACGGATCAAGCCCGCTCATGTCTTTATCAAACGATATGAGGGTGATACATTTGCTACCCGACTCGTAAAGTTAAAACCTGTCCGATAACCTGTTAGTCACTCGAACCCGACTTGTTAACAACACTAATTCTAATTGAAAGTCCGAATTCCATTTTCTTTCACGGATTGGGTCAGAATTGCAGTAGCTGGGCCGAACTAACGGACTGTCTCGAGTGGGCTCGGTAGTCGGTCCACACATATACTTTATAGGCTATTGCCTATTGACATAAACCATGTTATTGTTTTCTCCTCTGTTTTTCCATATTCCAATAGAACTATAGAAGTGACATCTAGTGAATAGAGATTAGGATAAAAGTTTGTAAAGAATAACATGTCTTTCTTTCATGATATAACTACTTCAAACTGCATATTACAGTATGTCTCAATTTATTTTGTAATGTTAATCTAATCTCATTGGACATACGAGGAATTGGATCGAGCAAAATATTGATTAATGTAACATAACTGTGAATAAACTTCAAGAGTATCAAAGTTATACAATCAAATTAAGAGTCAATAAAATTGGAGAATTTTTTTGTATTCACTTTGTACATGTATATGACTTCAAAATTGGTACTATCTAAAATTTACATACATAAGCACTATTTGGACTATTGGCAATCACATTAGCAGGAGACAACATTGAGGAGAATAGTTCTTGATCTAATCAAGCACCTATTCATACCCTCTAGTCCTCTTTCAATTCCTTCTATTGAAGCTTCTAATTGTTTAAGGTCTTGTTGAATGATTGAACAGTTGCTTGATAAGGCATGATCAACCACTTCTAGCTCATTCATCTTTACTTGTTCAACTTCACATGATACTTTGCTCTTGTTGACAACTAATTTAGCCAATGACCATTTGCTAGACTTTGTCTTGCATAATAAAACCAAAATTGATTGGAAAATAGAGATGGTCAAAGCATTGACTTCTCTAACCACCCTAATCATAGATGATGTTTCTTGATCAACATCTAGGTTTATTGAAGCTTCCATGGCTTGATCCATTTTCTTTAAACTTGTGATGCATTTTCTTGCAACTTTTGACATCTTATTCCTAAAAGATGTGTACTTGGTGATGCAAGTTTCGATACTCAAATCACCCTTTCTCCGTCTCAATGATGATTGAAGATCTCTAACATTTTCCTTGAATTGTGACAAGGTATCAATTGTGATGCCACATACATCAAGAAGTTGTAGTGGGCACTCCAAAAGATCATCAACACATTTAGCATTTTGGTATTTGGAAAATGCTTGAAGGGATTGAGGCAAGTTGAGAAAATCATCCATGGAGTTATACAACTCCACCAATCCATATAGACCATTTGAGATGGACTCTAAAGTTGATGTAGTAGATGATTGACATCCTCTAATCTTATTGAGTTTCTCTTCGAATCGAAGAGTAGTAGGGTGTGATATGCTTGGAAGACTAATTGATCTGGTGTGATGACTCATTTTGTTCTTCTTTTGTTGCTTTGTGTTGTTTGCAGTCTTTCTCAATTGATGAACATCTAAAAACTCAAGAAGCTACTATATATGTGTTTAAAGTTGACAAATGAAGGGTACAAGATGAGTTGGCTCTACTATATAATTCACATATATGTAATATTGATATATCATTCAAAACCGAGGCTTCATAATACAATGTCTTCTTTAGAAGAAGCTTGATCAGAGCGAATGGGACTAAAGAAATAAGCGTGCGTGAGATGTATTGATTATTATCTCCTTCTGGAAATCAACATGGCTCCTCTTCATACTGTTTCGTTTCAAGGAACCTAGAACAAAAAATAATTGGTAATAAATCAGTTCTACTTGAATATATAATATAAGGACATATGGATATCTGATAATAAAATGGTGGGGTGTTAATTCGTAGAATAAAAAGGCCTCGACGCCTCGCCCAACGTGTGTCGGGTAGAGTATCGCTCATAGAGGAAGAATACACTCAATTATATAATTATTCGTATTTCGTAGTAAGTAGCTGTAGTATTCCTTTTGACAGCTAAGTCTCCTTCAATTGAGACAATTGGAATAGAACCCATGCGCATGGATTTGTAACCATTTCCAATCTGTTTCTAATCTCATTATATAAAATCGATTTCTTCGTTCTGATCTATTGGCTACTCAAAACAAGACATAGTATTATTAAAGAACCACGTTTCTTTACAGAATTATCAACACCCAAGAATTAAAATAACAATAATTACAGGAGGAGTGTTGGACACTTTTATAACAAACTTATCAAAAACCATCCATGCAAATTGCAATGCATGATTCACATTTAAACTATTCGAGTCAATACCTCATCTTTGCCTCCTTGTCAAATTCAACACACATATATATAACTGCTTCTCAAAGTTGTAAGTAATCACAAATTGAGTTAAATCAACAAAGAAAACATAAATCAAGATTTAATAAATTAAAATGGCCATCACCAAAACTCACATTCGATCGATTAGTCTTCCAAGCAGCTCCCACCCCACAACCCTTCAAATCCAAGATTTAATAAAATGGCCATCACCAAATTGATGTGGATCAAGAAGTTTCATCTATTATCAGGATGGTTAGAGAAGTCAACGCTTTGACCATCTCTGTTTTCCAATCAATTTTGGTTTTCTTTTCAAAGTCAAGGTCTAGCAAATGGTCATTTTCAAGATTGCTAATGAGCAAAAGCAAAGTAGCATGTGAAGGTCAACAAGTTAAGTTGAATGAATTGGAAGTGGTTGATAATGCATTATCGCAAAACTCCTCAACCATAGAAGAAGACCTTGAAAAACTCGAGTTTTTTCTTGCAACCTAGGCATGCTTAATATATTTAGAGATTGTTGTACATAATATCAATTTTGTAGTCATATAAATATACAAGAGTTTGGGCAAATGGAACCATCGATCACTTGGTTTTATCTAATATTTTCACTTCAATCACCCTAATTTAGTTTTGTCTATATTTGATCACTGAATCGCGTACTTTCGCTAAAAATTAGTCGCTCTACGTTTTTTTTGAAGTTTTGGGTCATTTTTGTAAGTTTTTAGCTAGACTAGTTAAGTCTTTTCACTATTAATCATTATCTTTCTCCCCAATCTCCTTTCTCCAACTGGTTTCCCGGTTTTTCAAATCCATTTTATGTTCCAATTTAAACTTACTTTTTGGTTACTTTTTTTCAATTTAAACTTTAGTTTTTTTCTCGATTTCAATTTCAATTTTTCCCATTTTTTTCGATTACTTTTTTTTTATTTTTTCTCGATTTTTTTTTTCACTTTTTCGATTTCTTTCTTTTTTTATTTTTCATTTTTTTTTCGGTTTCTTCTTCAATTTTTTTTTCCAAAATTTTTTTTGGTTTTTTCTCAATTCTTTTTTTATTTTTTTCTCGACTCCCTATTTTTTCCTCGAATTCTATATCTATTTATTTTTCCGATCTCTTTATCGATTTTTTCTTGCTTGATTTTTCAATTTTTTCCCGATATTTTCAATTTCTTTTTCGGTTTTTTTTTGGATTTCAATTTCGATTTTTTTTTCTCGATCCTGAACCCTAAAACCCAAACCTTAGAGCATCCACAGCAGACACCCAATAACTCTTTTTATCTCAATAATAAAGTAAGGTGGAGTAAAAAGTCTTAAATTAGCCCATTTTCAGCATCCTTATTACGGGCTGGCCCACTCAAAAATTATAAGGAAAGAGTGAAACGTGCGAAGATATAGGTTATTTCCACCAAACCTCAAATCTACTTTTTCTATATTTCTTCTACTTTTCTTCATGTCTGTTCTCTCCCTCCATGAGAGTTCAGACTATCTCCAACCATTTGTATACACTCAGGTAGATGTATTTTATATTCTCTTCATCATTATTATTCATAATTTTGCATCTACTACTCTAAATTAGAAGTTGTTAATTTTATTATTTTTAAATAATTTACATTTTATTATTAGTCATAATTTTGCATCTAATACTTGATAATTTGTTATGTATTTCGAAAATATTTATTTGATCAGTAATAACAAAAATTATAATTTAATATTTAGTTTTAGATTTTGGTGTATCATTATAATAATTAGTAATTCTATAAGTAAAATTATATACCAAGAGGTTCCATGTTTACTTTTATGGTGCATTTGTGAAATGAATGTTTGAAAAAATCATCAAAATTATTGCTAAACCTTAACTGATTGGATTTGAGTGAATCATGGTTGTGATGGAATATTAAGAAAAAGAATGAACGAAAAATAACTAAATTTTTTATTTGAGTTAATGTATGTTAAGAACAAAAATAATAATCACCTGTTATAATCTATTTTAATTTTGTTATGCATAATCATATAGCTTGGCGCTCCATATTAATCATATAGTTTCATCAATTACATAATATCTTTTTGCTTTTATTTTTATAAAATAGGGAATAAAATAGGTAAGTTGAAAATGGATCAAAATCAAAACACCCTCTCTAAATTGATAAAGGTAAAAAATAGAGGAGATTTTAAGAATTAATTTGGGGAAGCTAGTGTGAGTGCTCTTAACCCCTAAACCCTAAATCCTAAATCGTTCACCCTAAACCCTAAAACCTTAGCCCTAAACCGTAAACCATAAACCTTAAACCCTAAACTATAACCCCTTAACCCGAAACCCTAAACCCTTAACTCTAAATTGAAAAAAGTAACAAAAAAGTAAGTTTAAATTGGAACATAAAATGGACTTGAAAAATGGGAAAATGAGTTGGAGAAAGGAGATGGAAGGAGGATGACGATAATTAATAGTGAAAAGACTAAACTGCCCTAGCTAAAAACTTACAAAAATGACCCAAAACTTCCAAAAAAACTCCGAGTGACTATATTTTTAGCAAAATTACGCGATTCAATGATCGTATATAGGCAAAACTAAATTAGGGTGATCGAAGTGGAAATTTTAGATAAATCGAGTGATCGATGATGCCATTTACCCTAAGAGTTTTTCTCTTATACGATTGAAACTTATTGTTTGATTTTCTTTGCTTCCTTAAATTTCATTTATCAGTGAGCACTATATACATACTACATACATACACATTAGTCGCTCTAATATTTTAACAGCAATAAATTAAAGTAAATTTACTAAATAAATAGGACTGGATCAACTAAATACTACCTACAAAAAAAATGGTTTTGTTACCAACCTCCATTAAGATATAATTACTCTACCAGATAGTTATGTTTAAGATTAACCATAGATGAATAGAATAGAATACATTGTTCATTCCATAACAGTAAAGTGTTTAAATTTGGTGGCTATTACTTATTTACTTGGTGCTATCCATAAATTTTATACTATCGAAATAACCTTTAGTACATGATAAATTTTATACTATTGAAATAACCTTTAGTACTAAAAGATTGATATATTTTGACTTTTGATGGTCAAACTTTAAAAAATTTGATCAAGAATTTTCATTAAACGATAAGGAATAATATAATTATGTGGGATCTTATTAGATTCGTCTCAATATATATTTTTGAAATATCAATTTTTTATAATTTTTTCGAATGTTGTATAAGAGATATTTATGTTTTAAATTGTATTTATGTCGCGGGATCGACTAGTTTTTTATCCCGATACTCCCATGTATTAGCAATTCTCTCGCTTATGTTTCTGAAGCTTAGGAGTTGAGTACCTTAAGTTACCAAAAAACAGAGTATATATTTCAGTAAGCATAAGAGCTTTAGATTACTACCATCACTACAGTGCTATGAGCCTATGACTATCATATATAGGTCGTGGTCATGATACCCCTAAAATGGGATAAAACGAGTTGAGAAAACATTAAAACAACCTTCGAACGCGTTCGTTTTTGCTCCATATAGTTTCTTAGGCCTTTAACTTCTTTAGCCTGCCAAAATTAGAGCTATAAACAACACCATTATAAATGAGTGTGTGGTTAATATATCTTTCAAATCCCACATAACAAACAAGCTCTGGGTACATATCGATCAAATGTTAGCTTGTAACTCCTGCAACCATCTTACTTGGAGTAAAACTGAATTGTTTTTTTCCTAGGGCGATTCATCAACAATATCTGTAAAGTACACACTCCAGAAATGGAGTATCAACCTTCATCTTAAAACCATGAGGATAATAATGAGGTGCTTTGAAGATCGCTATTTACCACATTGATGAGCTATCAACCATTACCACTGGAGGTCAAGTCTGCCATCATGGCCAACAGAGACCACCTCTGGTTTCTGAGGTAATCAACCAACAGAAGCAACACTAATGTGCTATCCAAAGTATGATTCGTCTTACTCTTCTGCTTGAATAATTGGTGGAGCTCGATCAATTTGCTGCCGTGAAGCATTAAGCGAGGTAATTGCAGAGACAGCCTCCAACGTCTGAATTCTTGAGTTGTCGAACTTCACATTGTCATGATAATGCCACAATTCATTTCTCAATCACTATTCAAATCATATGTTACTTTCGTTTCACAGTAGAAAGTGGTTCCACAGAATGAATACCGGATATCGCAAAACTAACTCACCTACTACTTAAATTGATTTTCATCAAACTCTAGAAGATGTAATTATCAGATCTCAGACTTTAGTTCTTCTGCAATTCCTCTGATTCTCGGATGGTTGGTGCTTTCTAGGCAGACGACGTTCTTTCACCACTCTTTCATGTTGGTCATATATATATACTCCATAATTTAATTACGGTATTCAACTTTCATGTGATTGAACAATTGGCTTTAAGGAGCGTTGCCACTTTATTTGCCTACATTGATCCAAAATTTTCTCTAAATTATATATTGTGTCACTGATTTCTTGACAAGCACCATACATACAGATCATGCATATATAAGCCTAATTATATTATTGTTCCTCGTCTGCCTAAGTTACATGCTGTACTTTAAACAAATCTTCAATGGAAATCGAATTATTCTTTTCGACAGAGTCTTTTTTTTTTAAAGAATGATTCTCCTCCAAAGGAGACAATGTGAGAAGGATCCATGTTGTTCATAGGAACTATCCAATTAATTGAGCCTTATTTTACTCATAAGATCTCATCATGCATGGATCTGTTTCCATTTTTTAAAGCATGTAAATGGCTTTTAAATATCAATTCATATCTCATGTTATATTTAATTCCTTTTAGTTCTGATCAACCTCCTCCAAATGAGACATTTTATTATGAAGCCATGCACCTCCTTGTATATAACGTTGAACAACTCACAGATTCCTCCACAAAAATATTAATCATATCAATTTTGTTGGGCAGTAGTCTAACATGGATGCTAGGAGCCTTTCTATTTACACCATGCAACCACATGCTCTATATTTAATTACTCGAGTCAATTGCTCATCTTGTCCCTCTTCTCTCAAGTCGCAACTCATATATATACATCTTTCTTCAAGTTAGAATTCATCCAAATTTGAGAAACACCAAAGAAGAAAAGAAGAAAAACTAAGATTAAAATGGCAATTCACACTCGCTCAATCAGTCTTCCAAGCAGATCAAACCCCATCACTCTTCAAATTGAAGAACAGCTCACCAAGATCCAAACATTGGAAACCTCTAACCGCCTATGTGCGTTGGTGGAGTTGTACAAGTCCATGTATGATCTTCTTAACTTGCCTCAAACTCTTCAAAACGCTGAATGCGTTGATGAGATTTTGGAGTGCCCAGTAAAGCTTCTTGATGTTTGTGGAATTACAATTGATGTTGTGTCCCAACTAAAGGAAAACATTAGAGATCTTCAATCATCAATGAGAAGAAGAAAGGGTGACTCAAGCGTTGAAACTTCGATAAACAAGTATAGATCTTTCAACAAGAAAATGAAGAAAGATGCAAAGAAATGTATTGCAACTTTGAAGAAAATAGAGCAAACAATGGATGAAGAAGTATCATCTGTGATCACACTCATCAAGAAAGTCAATGCATTCACCATTTCCACTTTCCAAAATGTTTTGGGATTCCTATCAACCTCATCAAAGTCAAAGTCAAACAAATGGTCATTTTTCAACAAGCAAAGAGTTGTATGTGAAAGTCAACAAATGAGTTTGAATGAGCTTGAAGTTGTCGAGAATTCACTATCAACAAAGTCTGCAACAATTCAAGAAGACCTTGAGAAATTGGAGGCAACCATTGAAGGGATTGAGAGAGGAGTTGAGAGCATGAGTAGGTGTTTGATTAAATCAAGGACTATTCTCCTCAACGTCGTCTCTTGTTAATTCCATGTTGATAAAAATAGTATATAACATCATAACATAAGCATCCGAATATTAAAGGATAGCTTATGTGAACAATTGTACAATTTTATAGAGATAGATACTAATGAGAAACAATTTTGATCCAACTCTCTTGCTTCTTATTTGTAGTCATCATTTTATCTTTCTCCTTGGAGTTACTTCATTCCCAACGTACAGAGTATTAACCTCATCTGTTACCATAAAAAAGATATAAATCATTTTGGTACCAACGTACTACCTAAACATACTTAAGGGACCAAATCGATAATTATCTCAAATTATTAACAATAACTTAAGGGTACTAATAAAACACTACCATCGTCTAGATTGAAGCATGTGTCAGTAAATCATCACTACTTTGATCTCCTATTTCGTTGTCAAGCGTAATGTGTTCAAGTACTTATCGAGTGATTTGGTGCCACCGAGAGAGTCTTGTACAACAAAAATAAACTTCACATAAAGAATTACATTTTCTCTAAATCATTCAATTATCTAAAATCTCTTCTTCTTTATTACAAGCTTTGGCGAAAGATATTTTGTCAACGGGTGTACTAGTTTTTATCCGGATAATCCCATTTGTTATCAACTCCGTCACTATTTCTGATAATTTGATGCTTATGTGCCTCAAGTTTCCAAAATACAGAGTATACATTTGAGTAAGCATAAGAGAGAGCGACATTACTACCATCAACGCAAAGCTATGACTATCATATAGAGGTCGTGGTCACGATACTAATGCATATAATTTCTTAGGCCTTCAACTTCTTTTGGCTTACTTGGAGTCGAAAATTAAGTATTGATTGTTTTCTTCCCCAGGGGATTTATCAACAATATCTGGACACTACAAACTCCTATAATTCTATAAACGTAGTATCTACCTTTCATTGTCACGTCGGAGACATATTTTGAAGCTGGAAAACACTATACTACATTCGTGAGTCCGACTTATGATACTAAACTCAGTTTGAAGTCGTTATCAAGTTGATAACACCATAGATGATAACTCATGAACATTTTGGTCGGGATTGTTAGTATATGGAAGTAATGGGCATGGTTCATCAAGCCAGGGGAGTTTATTAAGTGCCGTGCCAGCCGGAGGAGTCTAATGCATCCGAAATTACAAAGAAGCCGTTAAACACGAATGGTGCAATTATAAGTTCAAATTTATGGTCCTACTAAAATTTGTTCTCCTAAGATTTCTCTGACCGGTCCGCAATTATATTACAATAATACGGTTCTTTATAGTTCATTATTGGCCAATTCCCAATTTGATGAGTCGTCAACTTAACATCTGAGATAATGAAGAAGCCTTTGTTCAACCTTGAGTTGAGCAAACAGCCAAACAATTGAAGGTAAACCTTGAGTAAGACCAAGTAAGTTCACTTAGATATACACTACATACAAAATTAACCACTCCTTTTGAAATTACTGAGTTGAGGGTCAAAGTGTTTCTGCCCAGACAATCGGTGATTTGTTTCACGCACCATACAACTGAAGAAGAAGCAATTGACACACAATTAGATTTTCTTGACTTGTCATCCTCACTTGTACCGGACGAATTATCAGTAGATGTTGAAGATCACCCAGTTTTGATCAAGAATCATAAAAACCATGAAGTCTTTTCCGTAGCATGCATTTCTGAATAAGTCTGCCATCATATATTCATATCCAACAGAGATCATCTCGTCTTGGTCTTTCGATTCAACTATTACGGGGCTGAATATGCTACCGTAAACATTAAGCAAGGTAATTGCACAAAGAGTCTCCAAAGTCGAATTATCTATCTCGACTTTATTGAGGTGTCGAAAATGGAATTCCCTTGATGTCATGATACCACACTTCCTTTCTCAATCACTCTTGAAATGATCAGTTAGTTTGCTCAGTCGAAACTAGTTCCATAAGAACATTACCAGATATCCCAAAACTGACTGACCTACTACTTATCAAATACTATTTCTTCAGATTTTGATCTTGATCAAACTCTTGAAGATGACATTAACAGGCGATATTCAGTCTTTAATTCTTCTGCAATTCCAGTGATTCTCGGTTGTTTGGCGCTTCTAAGCAGACGACGTTCTTTCACAAATGATGGAAAAGCTCTACTACTCCAAACAACATGTTTTGATTTTGTTGATGTACATGTTGTTTCAATTTATATATGCCAGAATTCAATCACAAATATTGAACTTGCATGTGATTGAACAATTGGCATTCAGAAGTTGTTACTTTAGTAGCCTACATTGATCCAATAATTCTCTATATTATGTATTATGTCACAGATTTCTTAACATCCACCATATATACAGATCATGCATATAAGCCTGATGATTATATTATTGTCCCTCAACTACCTAAGTTACGTGCTGTAATTGCAAGGAGTATTCGATCGGAAACCGAACAATATTTTTTTTGACATAGCCATAGTAGTACTTTTTTAAGGAACGATTCTCCTCCAAACGAGACAATATGAGAAGGATCCATGTTGTTGATCAGAACTATCCAATTAATTGAGGATATTTTACACTTTAACATCTCATCATGCATGGATCTCTGTTTCCATTTTCGAAAGCATGCAATTGTTTTTTAATATCAATTCAAATCTCATTGTATTTTTAATTCCGTTTAGTTCTGATCAACCTCCTCAATAAGAGACATTTTATTATGAAGCCATGCACCTCCTTGTATGTTAACGTTGAACAACTCACAGATTCCTTCACAAAAATAATAATCATATCAATTTTGTTGGGCAGTAGTCTAACACGGATGCAAGGAGCCATTCGATTTACACCATGCAACCACATGCTTTACAATTAATTACTCGAGTCAATTGCTCATCTTGTCCCTCTTTTGTCAAGTCGTAACTCATATATATACATCTTTCTTGAAGTTTATATTCATCAAAATTTGTGAAATACCAAAGCAAACGAGAAAAACCAAGATTAAAATGGCAATTCACACTCGCTCAATCAGTCTTCCAAGCAGATCAAACCCCATCTCTCTTCAAATCGAAGAACAACTCAACAAGATCCAAACATTGGAAACCTCTAACCGCCTATGTGCGTTGGTGGAGTTGTACAAGTCCATGGATGATCTTCTTAACTTGCCTCAAACTCTTCAAAACGCTAAATGCATTGATGAGATTTTGGAGTGCCCGGTAAAGCTTCTTGATGTTTGTGGAATCACAATTGATGTTGTGTCCCAACTAAAGGAAAACATTAGAGATCTTCAATCATCAATGAGAAGAAGAAAGGGTGACTCAAGTGTTGAAACTTCCATAAACAAGTACAGATCTTTCAACAAGAAAATGAAGAAAGATGCAAAGAAATGTATTGCAACTTTGAAGAAAATGGAGCAAACAATGGAATCTTCAGTTGATGAAGAAGTATCATCTGTCATCAGACTCATCAAGAAAGTCAATGCATTCACCATTTCCACTTTCCAAAATGTTTTGGGATTCCTATCAACCTCATCGAAGTCAAAGTCAAACAAATGGTCATTTTTCAACAAGCAAAGAGTTGTATGTGAAAGTCAACAAATGAGTTTGAATGAGCTTGAAGTTGTTGAGAATTCACTATCAAGAAAGTCTGCAACAATTCAAGAAGACCTTGAGAAATTGGAATCTGCCATTGAAGGAATTGAGAGTGGAGTTGAGAGCATGAGTAGGTGTTTGATTAAATCAAGGACTATTCTTCTCAATGTTATCTCTTGCTAAATCGATGTTGATAAGAAAACAGGAGAAATTGGGTAAACTAGCACTTTTGAGATAAAAAATTAACTTGGAGCACCTTTTTACAATTTTTAGCAAAATGGCACAAAAGGGGATGAATTGACAAAAATACCCCCTTATAAACTTAATATTTTTTTCAGTTTTTTTTTCGATTTTTTCCTGGTTTTTTTTTCAATTTCTTTTTGATTTTTTTTTTGTTTTTTTGTAATTTTTTTTTCAAAATCTTTTCAACTTTTTTTACGGTTTCTTTTTTTCAATTTTTTTTTTCTTTTTCTTTTTCTTTTCGATTTCTTTTTTCGATTTTTCGATATTTCTTTTTTCGATTTTTCGATATTTCTTTTTTCGATTTTTTCGATTTCTTTTTTCGATTTCGATTTCTTTTTTTCGATTTTTTCAGTTTTTTTTTTTGATTTATTTTTTTGAAAAAAGAAATCGAAAAAAGAAAAAGAAAAAAATCGAAAAGAAAAAGAAAAAAAATTGAAATTGAAAAGAAAAAAAAAATCGAAAAAGAAAAAAATTGAAATCGAAAAGAAAAAGAAATCGAAAAAGAAAAAATCGAAAAAAGAAATCGAAAAAATCGAAAAAAGAAATATCGAAAAAATCTATCAAAAATCGAAAAAAGAAATCGAAAAGAAAAATAAAAAGAAAAATCGAAAAAGGAAATCGAAAAGAAAAAGAAAAATCGAAAAAAGAAATCGAAAAGAAAAAAAATTGAAAAAAAATTGAAAAAAAGAAACCGAAAAAAAAGTTGAAAAGATTTTGAAAAAAAAAATTACAAAAAAAACAAAAAAAAATCAAAAAGAAATTGAAAAAGAAAACCAGGAAAAAATCGAAAAAAAAACTGAATAAAACATTAACTTTATAAGGGGGGTATTTTTGTCAATTCATCCCCCTTTGGTGCCATTTTGCTAAGATTTATAAAAAGGTGCTCCAAGTTAATTTTCTTCTTCCATAGGTGCCATTTATCCCAAATTCTCAAGAAAACAGTATATAAACAAATAAGCATCCGAATATTAAAGGATAGCTTATGTGAACAATTGTACATGCAACAATTTTGTAGAGATAGAAACATATACACAAAAGTAATGAGAAACAATTTTTGATCCAACTTTCTTGTCTCTTATTTATAATTCACCATTTTATATTTCTGTTCAAGTCTTTTCATTCCCGATGCCATCATAAAATTTACATAAACACAAATAGTATAAACAATCACGTATGGTTAGACAAAGTTATCAGTTTAATACAATGTTTCAAAGTCTAATGATCTGAGTGATTACCTTTTAAAATTGTCGCACTCGCCTCTGCTGTCAAGCAATCCGTTATGACTTCTGCGACTCGTCTTTGTTGACATTTTTTCTAAATTATTAACTTAAAAGAAAAAATAGAAGTAGAAAAACAAGCCTTCCCCTAATCGGCTACCGCAATTCCCCATCTCCATCCCCATCCCCATCCCCACCTACCAATCAATACATGACCACCCTATATCATCGTCGACCACCATCAACTTTGTCAATTCGTCATACACCACCACCATAAGAAAATTATATTCTTCAGCTTAAAGCGAAGAAAACCAATTTTGTTGAAATATTAAAACAAATTTTTTTAATTCTTCTCATTCCTCCTCACCTCTGTCATGATATACCTTAAAGACTTCAATATCTGTAATAACCTTTTCTTTCCTCAAATACCCAAATCAACAATTTTGCAAATATATTTTAACACCAACATTTATTAAGTGCCAATATAATAAACCAAATTATTCTTTTATAAATTAATTTGAAAACTTCTAAAAAATCCTGGATTGGTGATAGCTTCTCAAAAAATTCAAAAGCTCGGACCAATTTTCACATATCATTAGGGTCATAGGCGAAACTAGGGTGTTCTGTCGTTGTTACGCAACTAGGCATGTAAATGATCAGAACCAAACCTAACGAACATCATTAGGAGGGTTCGATTCGGTTCGAGTTCGACCGAACCCAAAAATTTGAAGTTCCATTTGGTTCGAAAAAATTGAAGGTTAGAGGTTAGATTCAAATGGTTCCAAGTTTGAAACAAAAGTTGAATATTCTTTGGTAAAAACAAAAAGAAAAATGAAAATAACTAAAAGGCTTAATTTCATCTGGGCACCTGAACTTTCTTAATTTTTCCAAATAGGCATCTGATGAACTTCTTGTAACAAGTAGTCTATTTGGGATAATTAAAAAAGTTCAGGTGCCCAGATGAAATTAAGCCAAATTAAAATGTAGTAATTCGAGCTGAACTAAACCTTCGGTCGAACATAAAAATGAATTTCGAGCTCGGTTCAAACTACATCAAACCAAACTCGAATCAAACTTTTCTAACCGAACTTCTCAAACAGTAAGATTCTTTTACACCCTAAATGGCCACCAGAAATTTTTTAATTTTTCTCTAATACTCCCTCCGTCCCTAAAAGATTGTCACATTTTGACTTTTGGTGGTCAAGAAAACACGATTTAAAATATAAATATCTATTATTCTACATGCGAAAAAATTATAAAAACTTAATATTTCAAAAATATATATTGAGACGAATCTAACAAGGTCCCATAAGACTATATTATTTCTTATTGTTTAATGGGAATTCATGATCAAATTTTGTAATGTTTGACTAACAAAAGTTAAAATGTGATAATCTTTTAGGAACGGAAGTAGTATATTTTTGTAAGAACTTGATGATGTTAGCACTGACAACGGAATATGGGCTATGAGGATTGTTGATCTGAGGATCGCTACTTGGGATTAGTGCTGTAACTGGGCCGGGTAACCCGAGAACCACCCGAGAACCGGCCCGGTTATACCCGGCCCAGTATCCAACCGAAAAATAGTCGGACCGGTCCAAGTATTGATATGTGGACTGATTACCCGATGGACCCGGACCGGTAGAACCGGAGTAGATCCGGTCTAATACTATAAAAGGCAGGGCTTAGGGTTTTGAGACATTTAGTCTCACATTTCTCCTGCCTCCAGCTATTTCTATCTACTCTACTCTCTCAACTCTCTCGAAAATATCTCACTCTCCTGGCTCCTATCTGCTAATAATCTCATCGATTCTCTACGATTTTGCTCATCGAATATTAGAATCGATTTGAAGCGATTTCGACTTAGTGCCTCAATTCGTGAAGGCCATGATGATTTGAAGCGATTGAGAGTGTTTTGGGTTGAATCTATTGCGATTCTTCTATGAATTATATGAATATGTTGCTTCAATTGGTGAAGGCCATGATGATTTTTATTAAATTTGAGCCTCAACTGCGATTCTTGATTTTTGCTATTCTTGATGTTGGATCTGTTGTGATTGTTGATGTTGGTTTTGCGATTCAGTTGGCTGTTGCGATTATTGATTTTTGATATTCTTAATTGTTGGATGTTGCGATTCTTGATTATTGTTGGCTGTTTCGAGTTGTATTTGTTGGCTGTTGTTATTCTTAATTGTTGAAAGCTATGATGATTGAATTGAATCTGAGCCCTTTTTTTCTCCACTTCTTCTCTTCTTGATTTTCTTTTTCTGGTGATGAATTCTCGATTTCCGATTTGTTATAGGTCGGACCGGGTACCCGCCCGATTCCCTGTCGGATCGGGACCGGATCGAAAATTTGGACCGAAATCTTATCGGTCCGGTTCTGGTATACCCGACTAAATTGTCGGGTGGGACTCGGTACCTCACAGATCCGGACTGATCCGGACCGATAACAGCACTACTTGGGATTGCCAATTTGCCTTGAGGAGGGAATTGAATCCTCTAAAACTACAATAGTCTACAAGACTACAACTCTACATGCATAGTGCTTTGGATTGTTAACATAACATGGCAGATGAGATGCTTTCGGCCTGGTTTGTTAACATTAGCCCAATCCAACATTAATGGGCCTGACTTCAGGTCATGCGAGTCCACTAAGAGAGAAGCCAAGAATCCAATTATCTTCAAACACAATCAACCCCTTAAACACCACTAAGGAGGTTAATGGTGCAATTAGAAAACAATGACGAGGTATTTTGAGGATCAGTATTTACCACTTGTCAGTTGTCAGCAATTACCACCTGAGGTAATGAAGGAGTCTTTGCTCAACCATGAATTGGACAAAGTATCAAATGTAAGTCTTGAACAAGACCATGTTCATTAAAATTCATACACCACAAACATAAATTAAGCACAAACAAATTATTAACTTCAACGTCGAATTATTTTGGCTCGAAAAATGATCATTTGTTTTACAGCTACAGGTCATACCGCAGAAGAAGAAATACTTTACATAGAATTGATTTGTTATCATCCAGAACCAACTTGTACCCGAAGAATTATCACTATACATTCAAGATTACCGTTTTCAACACTTTTGATGATAAACACCAGGAAATGTTTTCCGTAGCATTTCTTAACAAGTCGGGCACCATGTCCAACAGAGATCACCTATTGTTTCTCAACCTAATCAAACAAAAGATCGAGCAGACTAGCAGCAATGTACTATCTCAACTCTTACTCTTCCGCTTGAATATAATCGTTGGTGGAGCTCAATATGCCGTTCTAGGTAATTGCGCAAATAGTCGCCAAACTCTGAATTATTTCAAGGTGTCAAACTTGGAATTCCATAATAGCACACTTCCTTTCACGATTACTCTTGAAATGATATGTCCCTCTGCGATTCTTCTGCAATTCCTCTTATTCTTGGTCGATTGGCGCTTTCTAAGCATACGGCGTTCTTCACAACTGATGGAAAAGCTCTACCACATACCCAACATTATGTTTTGATTTTGTTGATGTACATGCTGTTTCAATTTATATACTCCATAACTCAATCACAAATATTGAACTTGCATGTGATTGAACAATTGGCATTGAGAAGTTGTTACTTTATTAGCCTACATAGATCCAATAATTTATCTACAGTATGTATTTTGTCACAGATTTCTTTAACATCAACCATACATACAGATCATGCATATTATATGCTTAATTAAGCTACGTGCTGTTATTTAAACGAGTTTTCAATTTTATCAAACAATAATAATTCTGACATGGACTACTTTTTTAACAAACGATTCTCCAAAGAGGGAGACCGTCGGAGGAGGAGCCATGTTAGTTAGCATAACTACTACATTGATTGAGACATATTTTACTCATAAAATCTCATCATGCATGGATCTCTGTGTCCATTTTCTAGAGCATGTAATGGATTTTCAATATCAATTCAAATCTCATGGTATTTTAAATTCCGTTTAGTTCTGATCAACCTCCTCAATATGAGACATTTTATTATGAAGCCATGCACCTCCTTGTATGTTAACGTTTAACAACTCACAGATTCCTTCTGAAAAATATTAATCATATCACACTACTAGAAAACGCACTTTTTGAGTCGGGGTAAGGAATCCGACCTGAGTAGAAACACGTCGGAATCACGTCGGACAGGGGTGAAAACAACATTTAATTAATTAATTTAATATTGGTGTCGACATTACTTTGGAATAGCTTCGGAATAATATCCTTACGTCGGATATGATAACCGAAGTAAAAACATTTACTTCGGATTTGATTCAGCTAGCAGTTGAACCACACAAATGTTGACTGTACTTTAAAATGGTCTCGGATTCACTTCAGATTAGAGTCGGAATTCTTAATAGCAACCCGACTCATTTCCGAATTATTATGGGGAGTCAGAATGGTTTCGGAATTTCTTGGGATTCCTAATTCCAGAATCCAAAAATTTTGTAAAGAGTTATAAATTTTATTATTAGTATCTTTGATCATAAAATTATCCAAAAATTATGTAAAATTACTTAGCCGAAAATATTGTAAAGATAGCTAAATATTTATAGAAATAATAATTAAATAATCTTAATTCTTGAATAAAACATAATCATTCATATTAATAAATCATACATAATCCGATTTTCGATCATTACATGTAAAACATGATCGAAAATATATAGTTCACTCTAATTAATAACTACTATTACACAATAAATCTAAATAGGTGAACTATTAATTTTTTATTATCGCATTCATTCCATATATCTTGACATTGAACACCGGGCCATTGTGTATGGTACGAAGTAAGTCAATTTCGAACGTCACAACATCGCCCAAGTCCACGTTGTTGGCACGTACGAAATCCGCCCAACCTTCGCATAATTTGAGTTGGTTGCCATTTCTCCCACGGAAATTTTTAATTTTCATATGGTACCATCGATCATCTCCTTTGCGCTTTAACATACAATTTCCGACCAATTCACATCTACACCGATTACAAAATCCCTTTGGAATTGGCTATTATGAACACATATAAACCATTAGATTAAAAATGAAATGATTAATTTGTATATATATTATAAACTAACATTAAAATTAAATTACCAATTTTTGGTCCATGCCGGGCAAAATGATGTTGTAGAATTCACGACAACCAATCGTTTCGTTGTTGAAAATCGTCATTGTGCCACGCTTGAATTGGAGATTATAACTATGATTTTGTTGTGATGAGGATGAGGAACTCTTCTGCTTCAACCCACCATTTATAGGTGTTAGAAAGTTGGTTCACTTCGGAATTACTTCGGAAACGTTCTAATTTTTCTTACCGTTACATTATGTGTCGGATTAGTGTCGGAATTGCTTCTAAATCCGAAGCCATTCTGAAGCATAATTGAAACGTATTTTTTGTTTGACAGCTTTCATTGGCAGGGAATTCTAAACAATGTTCATCACAATATAAAAAATTGTAAATAATAATAAATAAATATTAAATAGTAGGACTTATTATTCATAATAATTAGAAAATTACATATAATTCGATTTCAAGATCACTACACATGAAAATGTGATCGAGAAAAGTCCAATCTAATAGAAAACAAACACGAAATCTAATCAACTTGGACTATGACTTGTTGAATGCATCCACTCGGTCCAAATATCTTAACATTGAAGGCTGGACGATTGTGTAGGCTACGAACGAGGTCAATGTCGAATATCAAAAGAGTGTCTGGTCGCACGTTGTGGGCACGTACGAAATCCGCCCAACCTTCGCATATTTTAAGTTCATTGTCATCGTTCCCAATTTCTTGTATTTGCATGCGATACCATTGAGTGTCTCCTTTGACCTTCAATCGACAGTGTCCAATCAATTGACAGTTACAATTCTCTTTAAATGCCTTTGGAATTCTCTGTAATATAATAAAACAAAGCATTACATTAATAATTATTTAATTTATTAAAGTAATAAATATAAATTAATGACTTATTTGAAAATATAAATTACCACATATTCCTCCATTCCTTCCATGAAAAACTTGAAGAATTCTCTACACCCAATTGTATCAACGGTGAAAATCGTCATTATAAACTAATTAACTTAATGATTTTTATGGATAAAAATTTATTGTGAGAAATTCTATCAATTCCATCCCTTTATATATAGAAAGTCCCAACGGATACATAACGTTCATATGGAAAAGAAAAGAAACTTAGTGTGGGAATTGTGTCGGAATTGCGTCGGATACATAAATAACGTTCATAAGGAGCATTTAATTGAGCATTTAATTTGTTACCGTTGTATGTTGCGTCGGATTTGAGTCGGAAACGGAAACATCCGAATCATTTCCGACGCCATTATTTGCCTATAAAACTTTGTTCTGTCTTTGCTCAATTCATTTTCAACTTATAAATATACAATGGCAAATCCAAATAAAATTGGTCGATTCGAAGCTGTTTATCTCGACGAAAACGAGTTTTACATGGTATGTTATATTTTGAACAAAAAATTGTAATTTGTATTTATTTTATTTCAATTTTTAGATAGTTAATAATGAACTAACTTGAATTTATTAAACAGGAGCTTGACACTGAATTTGTTAATCGTTATTTTCCTCGCAACTGTAAAAAGGAATTGATGGCATATTTCCATTTGCAAAACTCCACCGTCCACTATCGAGTGAAGATTTTGAAGAGGCCTGGACATAAATTTCACTTCGCTGATGGATGGGATGACTTCATTGGTGGACACAATGTATGGTTAGGAGCATTAATGACGTTCGAGATAAATACGAGCATGCACAGATATGGAGATGTTCATGTTACTTTTGGTTGGACGAATCCCGACGGAAAAAGCTATTAGAAGTTTATTTATTTACATTTTTCAATGTATTATGTTTTATCGTTTTATTATAAGATGTGATGTAATGTTTAAGTATTTAATTCATCTTTGTCATTTTGATATTAAGTATTTAATTATTATTTTTCCTAATTAAAAACAAAGGAAAAGCAAAAATTTAAAAAAAAAAAGGTTTCGGAATTACGTCGGATCGGAGAAATCCGACGTGATTCCGAAACCATTTAGTTTATTCCATTAATTAATTAGTTAATCCCGCCCCCCCTCCCCATTACCATCCATTTCGTCCCAACCCCGCAAGAAACCCTTCCCCTCCCTTTGTCCCATTTTCGTCCATCCACCACCCACCAACTCCGATCGTCCACCACCGCCCCACTAATCCCCGACCTTCATATATTCCAGAAGTGGCGACCACCTATTGAGCCATAAAACCTTCGAATTCACAACCACCACCCCCAATCGTCCCAAACTCCAATCGGCCACCACCACCAAGTCCGACCCTCGTCCACGAAGTCCAATCGCCCACCACCACCAAGTCCAATCAGTTAATCCCACCCCCGTCCACGAAGTCCGACGGCTCCCTCTCCCATTTCGAACAAAACCAAAAAATGGTAAGTTCTAAATATGATTGTTAGATAATTTTGTTGAATGTCTTTATATAATTAATTGTAGTTTGAACTTTTACATTGTGGATGATTTTTGTTATAAATTATGTGGTTGTTATAAATTTTGGACAAAATTATATAATTAATTGTAGTTTGATTGTTATATAATTATGTGGTTGTTATAACTTTTAGAAATCGTTTTATAGGTGTTAGAAATTTGTGGTTTGATTTTGTTATAAATTTGGACAAAATTATAGATTGAATTTGATTGTTATAAATTTCAGGATGGGTTTTAGATTGAATTTGAGTATATCCATTGATGAGTATCCTGATTCTTATAGATTGAATTTGACAGTATTGATTTTGTTAGTTTATTATTGATTTTGAGTATTTTGAGTATTGAATTTGAATATTTTGATAATGTTAGAATGAAATTTGTAGTATTCTGATGATTCGTTTATTTGAGTATATGTTACATTGTCACTTGGGAATGGCTTCAGAACATTAGTTTAATCAGTATGTTACATTTAGGCTTGGGAATGGCTTCGGTTGAAAGTGAAATGATTGTTTTACCCTTTATTTTGTTATAGGCACCTCGTGGCGGTAGTTCAAAAAAGAGTTCAAAGAATGCATCGAAGAAGAATAGAACATTGCGTGACGAACCGGATGAGCCGATTGATTGGACACCATTCTCCCCTATGCTCTATGCCGACCCGCCAGCATCAGTATATAGGCCCACTCCGTTAGCCCCCTCGATGTTCACGACTTCGTTAGTCCCCCCGACGTTTATGAGTCCGGGGGTCCCCTCGAGATTTGCACCAGGCTGGTTGGATAAATCTAGGGACCAACATTTATCCCCATCTGCGAGCCATCATGTCCCTGCATCTACCTCCGTCGGCAGTGTGAGCGGGAGCGAGGACGACGACGAGGAAGATGACGAAGCTGAGGAAGGTGAGCAAGGCGAGCAAGCCGAGCAAGCCGAGGAACCTAACGACCAAGAAGATGACCAAGCTGACCCGCCTAGTGGTGTTCGTGGAGCGTCACGACCGATATCCCCACTCCACAATGGCGAGAAATTGGAGTGCGTAGTGAAGCAAAAATAGTAAGTTATCTAATTCCGACTTAAATTAGTTATGTTACATTTTTTGCATTTTTGCTCCTGGAAATGAGTTATGTTACATTTTTTGGTAATTTTTGCCCCTGGAAGTTATGTTAGAGTTCATTTTTGTGTACTTTGTTTTTTGCCCCTCGAAGTTACATTAGTTATGTTATATTTGTGTACTTTGTTTTTTTTTTTAGTTTGGAGGGCGTCGGAGTAATATGGGCACACTCGGATTTCTAAAGACACTCGCAAGAGGCCTGTCTCCTGAAATAAAAAGGTACAAGGGGTACTACGTCAATGGGTACTACTTTGACATTAGACAGGGAGATGGTAATAAAACCACTTACAATAGCGGGGTTTGTGTCAAAGGTTCCTGTTATGAGGATGATGACCATGTTGACTACTATGGCGTCATAGAGGAGATATGGGAGCTCTCGTATGGCTTGATGTATGACAAAGTCGTATTGTTCAAGTGTTTTTGGTTTGACACTAGTAAGTGGATGCAGGTGCATCCGAAAAATGGAATGGTTCAAATCAAATACAAAAGTAGAGCTTCTAAGGATGACCCGTTCATCTTAGCATCGCAGGCGCAACAAGTGTACTATCTCCGTTACGTCTCGGCCAACCGAGAACATAAGCAATGGTGGGTCGCAATGAAATCGAATGCTAGAAGCCGAGTTGATTGGAGTCATATGCAAAACGTTGATCCTAAATCTTTGAATCCCGAAGACATTTTCCAAGAGGAGCAACAACCACCTCCGGTTGGTGTTAATCCAACAATTGATGTCGCCATTGTTGAAGAAGGACTTTACGACATAGTAGATGGGGAAGAACCTGTTGACGACCCATATATAGATGCTTCGGATTACGAGTCGCACTACTCCGATGAATATGACGACTCCAATGAAGATGACGACTCCGATGAAGATGACGACGATTAGTTTATTAATTAATTGAACTATGAATTATAAATGTTTTATGTATACATTATGTTCTATTTTCTACGTTATAATTATTGTTATGTATTAACATTGAATTAATTGAAGAAGTGTGATGATATTTTGATCTTATTATTTTGAATGTTGTTGTTGTTGTTCCAGGGAGCTTTGTTGCCAAACTCTAGTTTAAGTTTAAAGGACTGCATGGTTGGATTCGGAATGGCTTCGGTTGGAACCCTAAATAAAGTATAATACGTCGGCTGCACGTCAGAATTTGAGTCGGATGGGCGTCGGATTTTTATGTCCACAGATTCACTTCGGATTTGCTTCAGACATACCAGAATATATACTCACCCCACCATTTTCGATTCATTTCTCTGTTTCATTCAATTTTTTCCATACTTTTCTCTCCAAAATCATAAAATTCTTTATTACAATCTTTATTCTAACACTAATCTTTAACTTGTTTTTACTTTGTAAGCTAAATCATCAAGATATCATGAAGAGGTAACCATTTTATCTTCCATTCTAAAATCATATTCATATACATTTTTTATTTTATTTTTGTTGAATACTAATCTTTAATCCAATTTTATTATATAGGTGGATTCATAAAAAGGTCATCAAGAGGTAACCATCTAACTTTTAGTTGTTCTTATTTTATTATTTCAATTCTTTATCTACTTGTCTAATTTTATCTAATTTTTCTTATGATTGTTTTTTTGTAGAAAAAATTGTGTTCCTCAATAAATATTTGAGGTATGTTTTCTTTTTTATATAATGTTTATACTTTTATTATATATGATTTCAAGTTTGATATATAATGTTTTCAATTGATTGATTTTTGTTTCCATTTTGGGACATTTTTTTTTACTCATTTGTATTTCTATTTTAAATGTTTAAAATATTGTATATATATGTGTTTTGAATAGATATTATGTAAAAAATACATTTAACATATGCATTAATATAAATTTGTAGCCTGGTTCTGCATACATTGCAGAAACCAGGCTACAATTTTTTTTTTATGTTACAAACAAAGAGTGTCGGAATTACTTCGGACATCATGTAAGGTTACTTCGGAATTACTTCAGAACCCAAAGACATATTCCTAAACTAAAAAAAGTGTCAGAAAGGAGTCGGGTTCCCTCAGTGATTCAGATTTACGTCGGACGTTTTGATTCGGAATGGCTGCGAACAATTACTTCGGAATTTCTTCAGCCTTTTCTTCAGGAAGAAATCAATAACCCTAATTCAAGTGTCAGAAAGGCGTCGGGGTTCTATTGTGATTCAGCATTACGTCGGACTTGTTGATTCGGAATAGCTGCGAATGTTTACTTCGGAATTTCTTCAGCTTTATTCACGAAGAAATCAATAACCCTAATTCAAGTGTCAGAAACGCGTCGGGGTACTTTAGTGATTCAGCATTACGTCGGACACCTGAATTGCGACAACTTTTTTTCCTCGGAGTCGATCCGACTCTATTCCGACGTAAATTTGCTTTTTTCTTCGGCTGTACGTCGGATTTGGGAGACGCAAAAGGTGTGTTTTCTAGTAGTGTCAATTTTGTTGGGCAGTAGTCTAACACGGATGCGAGGAGCCATTCGATTTACACCATGCAACCACATGCTTTACAATTAATTAGTCGAGTCAATTGCTCATCTTGTCCCTCTTTTCTCAAGTCGCAACTCATATATATATACATCTTTCTTGAAGTTTATATTCATCAAAATTTGTGAAATACCAAAGCAAACGAGAAAAACCAAGATTAAAATGGCAATTCACACTCGCTCAATCAGTCTTCCAAGCAGATCAAACCCCATCACTCTTCAAATCGAAGAACAACTCAACAAGATCCAAACATTGGAAACCTCTAACCGCCTATGTGCGTTGGTGGAGTTGTACAAGTCCATGGATGATCTTCTAAACTTGCCTCAAACTCTTCAAAACTCTAAATGTGTTGACGAGATTTTGGAGTGCCCAGTAAAGCTTCTAGATGTTTGTGGAATTACAATTGATGTTGTGTCCCAACTAAAAGAAAACATTAGAGATCTTCAATCATCAATGAGAAGAAGAAAGGGTGACTCAAGTGTTGAAACTTCCATAAACAAGTACAGATCTTTCAATAAGAAAATGAAGAAAGATGCAAAGAAATGTATTGCAACTTTGAAGAAAATGGAGCAAACAATGGAATCTTCAGTTGATGAAGAAGTATCAACTGTGATCACACTCATCAAGAAAATCAATGCATTCACCATTTCCACTTTCCAAAATGTTTTGGGATTTCTATCAACCTCATCAAAGTCAAAATCAAACAAATGGTCGTTTTTCAACAAGCAAAGAGTTGTATGTGAAAGTCAACAAATGAGTTTGAATGAGCTTCAAGTTGTTGAGAATTCACTATCAACAAAGTCTGCAACAATTCAAGAAGACCTTGAGAAATTGGAATCTGCCATTCAAGGAATTGAGAGAGGAGTTGAGAGCATGAGTAGGTGTTTGATTAAATCAAGGACTATTCTGCTCAACGTTGTCTCTTGCTAATTTCATGTTGATAAAAAGAGTATATAACAAATAAGCATCCGAATATTAAAGGATAGCTTATGTGAACAATTGTACATCTAACAATTTTGTAGAGATAGATTGATACATATACAAGTAATGAAAACAAGTTTTGATCCATCTCTTTTGCCTATTAGTTATAATTCATCATTTCATGTTTATTTTGAAGTATTTTTATCGCCTCTCTCATTGTCTCTATTAGAGCGAATTGCACAAATAGTCCCCGATAGTGTCACCAAGTTGCAGTTTGGTCCCCAATAGTGGCACCATTGCAGTTTAGTCCCCGAAAGTGGCTAAAAGTTGCAGATTAGTCCCCACGTTAACTATTCCATTAACTTTTAACACCAACACGCGATAAAATGTTAAATTTGGGGCAAAAAATGGTTTTTTTGAAGACACAAACTCATTATTAGTGTTAGAAATTAATAAAATTTTGCATTTCAACTTCGTAATGAATTTTCATGAGATACAAAAAATGAGTTTAAGTCTTAAAAATTCATTTTTTGGTCCAAATTTGACCTCTCATCGCGTGTTGGTGTTAAAAATTAACGGAATAGTTAACATGGGGACTAATCTGCAACTTTTTGGCCACTTTCGGGGACTAAACTGCAACGGTGCCACTATTGGGGACCAAACTGCAACTTGGTGACACTATCGGGGACTATTTGTGCAATTCACTCGTCTCTATTACATCAAAACTACTCCGTAATTAAATAATACAAGAAGTAATAATAGTACTAATTACAGATTAATGATGATTACAAATTTACATCGCATGAGATACTAATGCAGAATAATATGGAATAATATTAACCTCATCGTTGAAGGTTGTAATTTAGGTGATATAAAATATCAAGTTTTTACTCCCTTTGTTCTTTTTAATATGATGTTTAATACTTTTGGTTTTTTTATATGATGTTTTACATTCCAATGTCCTTTGTACTAACTTTTTTCATAGGAATCATCAGCTAACCAATAATATAGTGACAATGAATTGACATTTTACATTCTCAATGTAATTTTTGACTACTTTTATGTTTAATGTTACAATGCCTATAAGGTCATATAAAAAAACGCAGGGAGTATAATTTTACGCATAATCTGTATATTTATATTTTAACTCGTGTATCTGTGAAAAATCCTTACGTCTTGGGATGGGGGGAGTAGATTATTTTTGATTAATCACCTAATTAGGATTTTGCAAAGTTATTTTTAAAAAATTGAAAATAGTTAATATATTTGATCATATTTGTGAGTTGTTGTTTTTTTTATAAATCCTGCATTCCAATAAAATCATTCGTTAATCATTAAATCCGAAGTTTCGAAATGAGAAAAGTATGTTGCAGAGTTACTAGAATGATTACAATCATCAATAGATTCATAAATAGACACATCTAGTAAATTCAAAAGACATCCAACATTATATTAGTCGGAAACTAAAAGATCTTGCATTGCAGCAATAATCCGGTGCATTCTTCAAAATCAATCTTTACTTCTCTTCATTCTGCAAATGTTCTTATTCCAAACATGAGAAAAGAAGGCATCGGAGATATAAGTTACATGGTTATTAATGTCTTTAAGAAGAAGGAATGTCGAGACTCGTGATGATAGCTTTGAAGGATCCCTCTTTATCAATCACTCTGTAGTCTTTATATTCCCTCTTGTGAATTGGATCTCCATCGATTGAAATGTACGTGTTTTCCTTTCTGATACATAATTATCTTCCAGATAGGGAAGTCATCATTAGAAGTACTAATGCAATTTTTAGTGTCTCTTTTGTTGCAAGATAAAGCATGATCTTTTGAGGAGATGAGAAGGTGTCTGGAGTTCAAAAACGTGAATGAAAGATTGTTCCATGTAGATGAGTCGAAGATGTAGGTTTTCAAGAACATCTTGGAGCAAGGTGCAATATGTTGATGGATTGTTTCCTTGCATAGTACACAAATACAACATGAATAATTGGGAAGTTGGAACACATAATAAGCCTGAAGCTGCTGCTATGTGAGATATCAAGCATACCAAGTTTGAACTAGTTTACAACAAAATGATAGATGTCAGAGACCAAACTTCCTTCTGCAACCAATCTTGGTATGGGAAATTTATTTGCTTCAAGTAGAACTACAACCAGAGATTGGAAAACAATGCATTTATCTCAACTCCTAGTTATTGAAGATGAATGTTCCATTTGTTGTATTTGGAATTCTGGATTGAAATCGAACATTTGAATATTCAATATCATTGACGGAAAATCTCTTTCGCTGAAACATAATGGCTTCATCTTTGTTACAATGGGCACTCCTTTAGCATCTCTTTCATGCGCCTTCAATATATATACATAATGCAATGAAATTTTTGGAAGTTGCATGTGATTGAAAATTTCCATTGAGAATCTTGTTTCTTCATTAGCCTACATACATCCAACAACTTGACTATTTTCTACATTATTTTTAGTTAGTTGCAAGATAGATCATGCAAAGTTCTTAATTGCATATACGCGTAATATATTATTGTCCCTCATTTGGCTAAGCAATGTGCTGTATGTATGCTTATCTTACGTCGAAATCGATCTGTTTATTTTCTAGACGGTATTTTCTTAAACAAACGATTCTCCTTACAAAGCCATATTTTAGTCATAACAACTCATCATGTATATGGATCTGTTTCCATTTCTGAAATCAAACGATTCTCATATGGTATTAAATTCCGTTAAGTCCTGATCTAGACTCCTCACAATGTGACATTCTATTACATAACAATGCACGCTCTTGTGTGTTAACAACTAAGAGAGGAAGAGATTCCTTTATCAAAATATTAATAATATGAATTTTGTAGGGTAGTAGTGTAACAAGAATAATAGAAACCATGCAACCACATGGTTTACATTAAATTTAGAAGAGTCAATAGCTCATCTTGTCTCATTTTTCTCAAGTCGTGATTCATATATATACATGTTTCTTGAAGTTGTATTTCATCAAATTTTGAGAAACAACAAAGCAAAGAAGAACACCAAGACTAAAAATGGCAATTCACACTCGCTCAATCAGTCTTCCAAGCAGATCAAACCCCATCACTCTTCAAATCGAAGAACAACTCAACAAGATCCAAACATTGGAAGCCTCTAACCGCCTATGTGCGTTGGTGGAGTTGTACAAGTCCATGGATGATCTTCTAAACTTGCCTCAAACTCTTCAAAACTCTAAATGTGTTGACGAGATTTTGGAGTGCCCAGTAAAGCTTCTTGATGTTTGTGGAACTACAATTGATGTTGTGTCCCAACTAAAAGAAAACATTAGAGATCTTCAATCATCAATGAGAAGAAGAAAGGGTGATTCAAGTGTTGAAACTTCCATAAACAAATACAGATCTTTCAACAAGAAAATGAAGAAAGATGCAAAGAAATGTATTGCAACTTTGAAGAAAATGGAGCAAACAATGGAATCTTCAGTTGATGAACAAGTATCATCTGTCATCACACTCATCAAGAAAGTAAATGTATTCACCATTTCCACTTTCCAAAATGTTTTGGGATTCCTATCAACCTCATCAAAGTCAAAGTCAAACAAATGGTCATTTTTCAACAAGCAAAGAGTTGTATGTGAAAGTCAACAAATGAGTTTGAATGAGCTTCAAGTTGTTGAGAATTCACTATCAACGAAGTCTGCAACAATTCAAGAAGACCTTGAGAAATTGGAGGCATCCATTGAAGGAATTGAGAGAGGAGTTGAGAACATGAGTAGGTGTTTGATTAAATCAAGGACTATTCTGCTCAATGTTGTCTCTTGCTAAATCGATGTTGATAAAAATAGTATATAACGAATAAGCATCCGAATATTAAAGGATAGCTTATGTGAACAATTGTACATCAAACAATTTTGTAGAGATAGATACATATACAAGTAAATGAAAACAAATTTTGATCCAACTTTGTTGCCTCTTATTTATAATTCACCATTTTATGTTCTCTTAAAATTTCTCCATTGGCTATGCCATCATATCTCGATTGAAGTCCTAAAATAGTAAAAATCTTGATTGCACTAATATGAGTAACTCTCAATCTATATAAAAATCTGTTGACGAAAGACCGTTGCATAACTTGCATCATGAAATATCCTCAAATGAAGTCTTAAAATATGGGATCAAGGAAAAATGAGGCTTGGTCAGTGTTAGTTCCAAACATTTTCAATAGTTTATGTATCCATTCACAATTGTAAAATTGATTCAGGATAATAATAAAACCATATTCATCTTCTTCGTCTAGTTTTATTCACATTTCTTGCTTTGAGCTTTACATTCTGGAATTAGATTCTATACCAGAATTTAAGATATGTAAACAAAAAATATTTATCCTTCTCTACTGGTTTACTGCTGAATGATGATAAATAGGTTACAATTTTGTTTTATGCATAGAGTGCCAGGTAGGATGAACTGATGGAGCTTTTCGATCACTTTGTGTCCTAGACCAAACTTTAGAACTCATGTATATTTCACAAGCATTCAAATTATTCGATTGGCACCATCGACGTGCACCTTCATTTATAATTCAATACAAACTTCCGTAGTTGAGAACACTTGGCTTAAACCAAATAATCAGGGTCATTATGAATTCTTATGAAGTCCTTAGAAGGCGTTTAGTGAATATTATGGATCAATACAAGTGCTACATAGTTTGTAAGCAGGCCACAAAATTCGATAATCTTGAGGTTTTGTGACAAGCCGATACACAAAATATTGCAACATATGAGACGTGATCGTGCACATTGTTTAAGACCATGAGGCCATCTTGATTCTTGAACATAAGTATGATAGAGACAATGGCGTTCAAATGAACATTTAAGCTGTGCTACTCATTCTGTTATGATGTATCAGTTTTGTGACAAGTTAAAATGGCCATCCTCTGACGCGCTAATGCATCAAGCTCAGCTCGTTTCAGGAATCAGGTGGCGCAATAGATTTGATTTTCTTAACCTCTCTGAATCTCCACTTAACAGAACTAGTTTTCCAAGATACTCCTCTTCTGCTTCAGGAAAGTTTTCAGCTTTGATCTGATCTTTGTTGATCAAAAGAGATTCAGAAACCAATCATAGAATTAGTCGTTGGGATGTTTGATGTACTCCGATAATAATGAGTATACGATATTATATCTTTCAACTCCTATTCCTACATCCCTGGTTACAAGCTTGTGGGTCGTTCTGAGATACGGTATTGCACTATAGTAGATCTCAAATGCTAAATTGTTCCATGTAGATGAGTCGAAGCTGTAGGTTTCCAGAACCATCTTGGAACGAGGTGCAATATTTGGATGGATTGTTTCCTTGCATAGGTGACTCAACAAACCTCTGTCCACAAAAAACTAGATAACGAAGTTAGAACCCATAATAAGCCTGAAGCTGCCGCTATGTGAGATGTCAACAATGTTGATCAATAAACTTATATATAGATGCAATATCAAGCTTTCTTTGGCAGGGCTGACACAGGTTTTGAAGTAGTTTGCTGAACCACATGATAGATGCCAGAGACCACACTACCTTCCTCGATCAATTCATCTTGGTACAGAGAATGAATTTGCTTCAAGTAGAAATACAACCAGAGATTGGAAAACAAGGCATCTATCTTACCTCTTAATTACCAAAGACAAATATTCCATTTGTTGGATCTTGAATTCTTGATCAAACTCAAACATTCGGAGATGCAATATTATTGACGGAAAATTTCATCTGCGCGAAACATAATGGCTTCATCTTCGATACAACGTCCATTCCTTCAGAAAAAAGTTCATGCGCCTTCAATTTATATAACATAATGCAATGAAGTCTCTTGAACTGGCAGGTGATTTAACAATTGACATTGGGAATCTTTGTTTCTTCATTAGCCTACATGGATCCAACAATTTATCTATTTTCTGCATTTTTTTTCACTAGTTGCTGGACAGATCATGCATAATAATTGCATACACGCTTACTTTTATTATAGCTCCTCATCTGGCTAAGCAATGTGCTGTATATATGTGTATCTTAAGTCGAATACGATCGGTTTATTTTCGAGACAGTATTTTTTTAAACAAACGATTTTCCTCAGAAGGAGACAGTGTGAGGAGGAGCCATGTTAGTTAGCATAACTATTGAGGCATATTTTACTCATAAAAATCTCATCATGCAAGGATCTGTTTACGTTTCTGAAAACATGGAATCGCTTAAAAATATCGATTCAAATCTCAAATGCTATTAATTAAAGTCCATTTAGTTCTGATCAAGACTCCTCAAATTATGACATATTATTTTTTTTTTTTTTTTGATAATTAGCGATGAATTGTGACTACAAAGATATTACAAACATGAACACAGAAATTGCTAACTAATATGACTCCTCAAATTATGACATATTATTAAGTATCCACGCACGTCCTTGTGTATTAAACACCTAAGAGATTCCCTTAAGGAAATATTAATAATATGAAGTGTGTTGGAAAGTTGTGTAACAAGGATAACAAAAGCCATGCAACCACATGGTTTACATTAATTTTAGTAGAGTCAATTGCTCATCTTGTCCCTTTTTTGTCAAGTTGTAACTCATATATATACATGTTCCTTGAAGTTGTAAGTCATCAAAATCTGAGAAACCCCAAAGAAGAAAAGAAGAAAAACCAAGACTAAAATGGCAATTCACACTCGCTCAATCAGTCTTCCAAGCAGATCAAGCCCCATCGTTCTTCAAATCGAAGAACAGCTCAACAAGATCCAAACATTGGAAACCTCTAACCGCCTATGTGCGTTGGTGGAGTTGTACAAGTCCATGGATGATCTTCTTAATTTGCCTCAAACTCTTCAAAACGCTAAATGCGTTGATGAGATTTTGGAGTGCCCGGTAAAGCTTCTTGATGTTTGTGGAATTACAATTGATGTTGTGTCCCAACTAAAGGAAAACATTAGAGATCTTCAATCATCAATGAGAAGAAGAAAGGGTGACTCAAGTGTTGAAACTTCCATAAACAAGTACAGATCTTTCAACAAGAAAATGAAGAAAGATGCAAAAAAATGTATTGCAACTTTGAAGAAAATGGAGCAAACAATGGAATCTTCAGTTGATGAAGAAGTATCAACTGTGATCACACTCATCAAGAAAATCAATGCATTCACCATTTCCACTTTCCAAAATGTTTTGGGATTCCTATCAACCTCATCAAAGTCAAAGTCAAACAAATGGTCATTTTTCAACAAGCAAAGAGTTGTATGTGAAAGTCAGCAAATGAGTTTGAATGAGCTTGAAGTTGTTGAGAATTCACTATCAACAAAGTCTGCAACAATTCAAGAAGACCTTGAGAAATTGGAATCTGCCATTCAAGGAATTGAGAGAGGAGTTGAGAGCATGAGTAGGTGTTTGATTAAATCAAGGACTATTCTGCTCAACGTTGTCTCTTGCTAATTTCATGTTGATAAAAACAGTATATATCAAATAAGCATCCGAATATTAAAGGATAGCTTATTTCAACAATTGTACATCCAACAATTTTGTAGAGATAGATTGATACATATACAAGTAATGAAAACAAGTTTTGATCCATCTCTTTTGCCTCTTAGTTATAATTTATTATTTTGTGTTTATTTTGAAGTATTTTCATCGCCTCTCTCATTATATATGTTACATAAAAACTACTCGGTAATTAAATAATTCAAGAAGTGATAATAGTACTAATTACAAACTAATGATGATTACACTTTTACATTGCATGAGATACTAATGCAGAATAATATTAACCCTCATCGTTGAAGGTTGGAATTTAGGTGATCAAGTTTTTTTTCTTATGGATAAAAACAATAAAGAACACAAATATTCAAAGTTTCAGACAAGTCATTGTTCAATTGTTTAAATCGTCTTTTTCTTTAGTTACATTTAATTTGCCATTTAAAATTTCCTGTAATTTGAAGATGCAACCAAATAAGTGTAGAACTAAATATCTGTCCGGAATTCAATCTGTGCACATTCATAAGCTTGATCAATATCCTTAACCGAATTTTGATTGCGTTAATAACTTCCTCTTTAGTAATTGGTTGCATCAACTGACGATGCCTCTTCTCATCGTCCACATACCAATTAGACTTCCAGAAGAAGAATATGGTCCCGCATATTGTTTGACACCATGATGCCATATTGAATATAGTAAGTGTCTCTGAGTGAATACTCCACCGATCAGTGGTGGATCTGAGTATTATAAAAATGTCATATATTTTGAAATGGATGTTTGAAACACTCAAATATATTGTAATCTAAACACAAGTATTAGCTTTTATATTAATTTATTTTAAAAAAAACTTAATTTAATTTGTAAAAAGTGTATGTTCGATTTAACGGGACTGAACCAAAACAGGTCCGCCCCTGCCACCGATCCTTGATATCTCTTGTTCCATGTAGATGAGACGAAGATGTATGTCCCAAAGCCATCTTGGAGCGAGGAATATTTTGATGGAATATGTCCTTGCATAGGTGAGCCAACAATACTTGTGTTGTGTACACAAATACTAGATGACGAAATTGGAACCCATAATAACCCTGATGATTGATGAAACTGCTATCTGAGATATCAAGAATGTGTTGATCAATAAACTTATATATACATGGAATACCAAGCTTTCTTTGGCAGGGTTGAGACAGATCCAGAAGTAGTTTTCAAAAAATTCATAGATGCCACAGACCACATGCATTTCCTTCCTCAAATCAATTTTCGCATGACGAATTAATTTGCTTCAAGTAGAAATTGGTACCAGTAGATAGAAATGCAATCAAAGATTCCAAACAGTCCGAATATATTACGTCAGCCCAAGGTAGCACTCAATAAATAGCGGCACACGCAGTTCGTCCATTTCAAAAGAGACTGGCAAACAATGGATCTGCATCACCTCTTAGTTACCAAAGATAATTATTCCATTTGTTTATCTTGAATTCTTGATCAAGCTCAAACATTTGAAGATACAATACTATTCATGGAAAATTTCTTCTACTCAGAAGCATAACGGCTTCATCTTTTTCTGCAAACGCATGATACAATGTTGTCCACTCCTTCAACAACTCTTTCATACACGCCTTCAATTTATAAACATAATGCAATTAAGTCTTTTGAACTTCCATGTGATTGAACAATCGACATTGGGAATCTTTGTTTCTTCATTAGCCTACATAGATCCAACAATTTATCTATTTTCTGCATTCTTTTTCAGTAGTTGCAGACAGATCATGCATAATTGCATACACGCTCAATAATATTATTGTACCTCGTCTTCCTAAGCTATGTGCTGTATACATACATATTTTAGTCTCGAATCGATCCATTTACTTTCTATACAGACTATTTTTCTAACAAACAATTCTCCTTAGAAATGAGACAGGACGTGGATGAGCCATGCTGTTAATCATAACTATCCAATAAATTAAAAGCTTATTTTACTCATAAAATCTCATCATGGAGAGATCTGTTACCGTTTCTGTAAACATGAAATTGCTTAGAATAATGATTCGAATCTCATATGCTATTTAATTCCGTTTAGTTCTGATCAAGACTCCTCAAAATATGACATTTTATGCAGAAGCCATGGGCGTCCTTGGGTTGAACACCTAAGAGATTCCCTAAACCAAGTATTAATAATATGAATTGTGTTGGGAAGCTGTGTAACAAGGATAATGAAAGCCATGCAACCACATGGTTTACATTAAATTAGTAGAGTCAATTGCTCATCTTGTCTCATTCTTCTCAAATTGTAACTCATATATATATACATGTTCCTTGAAGTTGTAATTCATCAAAATTTGAGAAACACCAAAGCAAAGAAGAAAAACTAAGATTAAAATGGCAATTCACACTCGCTCAATCAGTCTTCCAAGCAGATCAAACCCCATCACTCTTCAAATCGACGAACAGCTCAACAAGATCCAAACATTGGATGCCTCTAACCGCCTATGTGCGTTGGTTGAGTTGTACAAGTCCATGGATGATCTTCTTAACTTGCCTCAAACTCTTCAAAACTCTGAATGTGTTGACGAGATTTTGGAGTGCCCAGTAAAGCTTCTTGATGTTTGTGGAATGACAATTGATGTCGTGTCCCAACTGAAGGAAAACATTAGAGATCTCCAATCATCAATGAGAAGAAGAAAGGGTGATTCAACTGTTGAAACTTCCATAAACAAATACAGATCTTTCAGCAAGAAAATGAAGAAAGATGCAAAGAAATGTATTGCAACTTTGAAGAAAATGGAGCAAACAATGGAATCTTCAGTTGATGAAGAAGTATCATCTGTCATCAGACTCATCAAGAAAGTCAATGCATTCACCATTTCCACTTTCCAAAATGTTTTGGGATTCCTATCAACCTCATCAAAGTCAAAGTCAAACAAATGGTCATTTTTCAACAAGCAAAGAGTTGTATGTGAAAGTCAACAAATGAGTTTGAATGAGCTTCAAGTTGTTGAGAATTCACTATCAACAAAGTCTGCAACAATTCAAGAAGACCTTGAGAAATTGGAATCTGCCATTGAAGCAATTGAGGGAGGCGTTGAGAGCATGAGTAGGTGTTTGATCAAATCAAGGACTATTCTCCTCAACGTTGTCTCTTGCTAATTTCATGTTCATAGAAACAGTATATATCAAATAAGCATCCGAATATTAAAGGATAGCTTATTTTAACAATTGTACATCCAACAATTTTGTAGAGATAGATATATATACACAAAAGTAATGAAAAACAATTTTGATCCAACTTTCTTGTCTCATATTTATATTTCACCATTTTATGTTTGTCTTGAAGTTTCTTCATCGCCTCCATCATCAATTATACAGGAAGTAGTAGTACTAATTAGAAATTAATGATGATTACACATTTACACCGCATGACATACTACTACAGAATAATACTAACCTCATCTTTGAAGCCTGAAGGTTGTAATTTAGGTGGTTAAGTAGATATTTTTTATGGAAAAAAATAGTAAACACAAATATTCAAAGTTTCAAACAATCATTGTCCAGTTGCTTAAATTGTCTTTTTTTCCTTCTTGCGGACCTTTTTTAGCTTTCTATCGGCAACACGCTTTATCCTAGCTTTGGCTTCTGCTACCTTTTTCACTGGACGAGCATCAATATCTTTAAACTGAGCTTTCATTGCGTTAACTTCCTCTTTGGTAATTGGTTTCATCAGCTGTTGATGCCTCTTCTCATCGTCCGGAAACCAGTTGGGTAGACCTTCATCATTAAACTTATGCTAGGAATATGTACCCGTTGTTGCGTCCCAAAACTAATCTAACAATTAAATCCCGCCCAAGATGACGCCCCACAAATCAGACTATACTAAACAGAAGAAATAACTTGTAAAAATAAGAAACGACACAAGGATTTTATATAGGTTCACCCTCAATGTGAGTGACTACGTCATGTTGTTGTTGTAGGTTCCACTAATAAACACCGCAAGAATTGTTACAAGGACTCCAAACCTTATTCCTATATCTCTCGATTAGGTGCTGAAGTACCCTAATTACAAGCCTCACAAATCTCTCCAAAACTCTTTGTTTATGATTCCATATTTGAGGACACCTTATATCTCTTCTCTTAGCTTGTTCCTACGCCTCTGTTTCAACATATTGCATATGCCAAGATTTCTGCCTTTGTTTCAACATCATGGACTTCAGATTCCTCGGAGGAAGAATATGGAGCAGCAACAATCTCAAAATCGTCCTCTGCCTTGGAAGGTTGTACAACACGTGAGCAAATTGCTGAAATGGTCCCCGATAGTATGACCGAGTTGCACTTTGGTCTCCAATAGTTACACGATTGCACGTTAGTCCCCGAAAGTGGCCAAAAAATTGCACTTTAGTCCATACGTCAAGTTTTCCACCAACATTTCAGGTTTATGTATTAAAACTGGGGTAAAAATATAATTTTTAAGACATAAACTTGATTTTTTTGCCCCAATTGGTACTAAAATGAAACTCCACAACCCTAATTGGGGTGAAGAAAAGAGGGAATTTTGGCAGGAAGAGGTTGTGGAGTTTCATTTTGGCACCAATTGGGGCAAAAAGATCAACTTTAAATCTTTAAAATGATATTTTTACCCCAATTTTAACTCCTAAACCTGAAATATTAACGTAAAACTTGACGTGGGGACTAAAGTGCAACTTTTTGGCCACTTTCGGGGACTAACGTGCAACCGTGTAACTACTGGGGACCAAAGTGCAACTCGATCATACTATCGAGGACCATTTCAGCAATTTGCTCTACAACATGTCCTAACTCCTAAGACACCAGACTTCTTTTCTCGTTTCTCACCTTCTTGCTCAACACTGCAGATTGTTCTGCTGGTCCATCTACCTGCATTTCATCTTCACTGGCATACGTGTGTTTATCTTCATGCTCATCTGGTCCTTCAACACATCCTGGCTAAACCACTGCGCTTTCTTCTGTTCTTGTGTCATCACATCCTCGAGCGTTACCATGAGAGGATTTTTTTTCATCTTCACAATCACTATCTGAAACTTGGCCAGGTTGCGCCATAATTTCATCCATATCCTGCCGTTGGGGGATCTGTCTTCTGTGAGGATGACAGTGCCTTTTTAATGTTCATCACTTCAATAGATACTTTAAGTCTTGCGTCCCCAAAACACGCAAATCATCACATAGAGTTTTAACCTCTTTAGTTGTCAAACTATGATCCTTCATAGGCATTGAAGCAGAATCCCCGAAGTTTATAGAGGTGACTGATCTAAGGATCTCTTTGGGGGTGTCCGAAAACACAACTCAGCAGCAGTGCATGCTTTATGCAATGTCGACATCCCATCTTCATAACCATCACGATGTCTTTTCTGTTTTGTAGTTCTGAGTACATCCACGCCCTTCGGGGCTTCTACACCTCCTTGAAAAAGATGTTTATAATCCAGAAGGCGAAGATCAATATATGCAGGGGCCTTATACTTGAAGGATATAATATAAGTTTCTGCTGATACACACCTAGAAGCCACCGGTTTATACACTTCAACTCGCTCACAAAGCTGTTTAAGACAATAAGCAACAACACTAAAATGATATCAAGAATACCACGTTTGAACTAGTTTCAACAAAATGGTAGATGTCAGAGACCAAACTTCCTTCTGCAACCAATCTTGGTATAGGAAATTTATTTGCTTCAAATAGAACTACAACCAGAGATTGGAAAACAATGCATCTATCTGAACTCCTCCTAGTTATCGAAGACTAATATTCCATTTGTTGTATCTGGAATTCTGGATCGAACTCAAACATTTAAAAATCTCTTTCGCCAGAAACATAATGGCTTCATCTTTGTTACAATGGCCACTCCTTTAGCAACTCTTTCATGCGCCTTCAATTTATATACATAATGCAATGAAATTTTTGGAAGTTGCATGTGATTGAAAAATTGTCATTGAGAATCTTGTTTCTTCATTAGCCTACATACATCCAACAACTTGTCTATTTTCTACATTATTTTCAGTTAGTTGCAGGATAGATCATGCATAGTTCATAATTGCATGTACGCGTTATTATATTATTGTCCCTCATTTGGCTAAGCAATGTGCTGTATGTGTGCTTATCTTACGTGGAAATCGATCTGTTTATTTTCTAGACAGAGTATTTTTTAAACAAACGATTCTCCTTAGAAATGAGACAGGGGAAGGAGAAATCATGATCCTGATCGTACCTATCCAATTACAAAGCCATATTTTAGTCATAACAACTCATCATGTAGATGGATCTGTTTCCATTTCTGAAAGCATGTAATAGCTTAGCATATAAATTCAAATCTCATATGGTATTAAATTCCGTGAAGCCCTGATCTAGACTCCTCACAATGTGACATTCTATTACATAACCATGCACGCTCTTGTGTGTTAACAACTAAGAGATGAAGAGATTCCTTTACCAAATTATTAATAATATGAATTTTGTTGGGAAGTACGTAACAAGAATAATCGAAACCATGCAACCACATGGTTTACATTAAATTTAGAAGAGTCAATAGCTCATCTTGTCTCATTTTTCTCAAGTCGTGATTCATATATATACATGCTTCTTGCAGTTGTATTTCATCAAATTTTGAGAAACAACAAAGCAAAGAAGAAAAACCAAGACTAAAATGGCCATCATCAAAAGCCACACTCGCTCAATCAGTCTTCCAACTAGATCAAACCCCATCACACTTCAAATCGAAGAACAACTCAACAAGATCCAAACATTGGAAGCCTCTAACCGCCTATGTGCATTGGTGGAGTTGTACAAATCCATTGATGATCTTCTTAACTTGCCTCAAACTCTTCAAAATGCTAAATGCGTTGATGAGATTTTGGAGTGCCCGGTAAAGCTTCTTGATGTTTGTGGAATTATAATTGATGTTGTGTCCCAATTGAAGGAAAACATTAGAGATATCCAATCATCAATGAGAAGAAGAAAGGGTGACTCAAGTGTTGAAACTTCTATAAACAAATACAGATCTTTCAACAAGAAAATGAAGAAAGATGCAAAGAAATGTATTGCAACTTTGAAGAAAATGGAGCAAACAATGGAATCTTCAGTTGATGAACAAGTATCATCTGTGATCACACTCATCAAGAAAGTCAATGCATTCACCATTTCCACTTTCCAAAATGTTTTGGGATTCCTATCAACCTCATCAAAGTCAAAGTCAAACAAATGGTCATTTTTCAACAAGCAAAGAGTTGTATGTGAAAGTCAACAAATGAGTTTGAATGAGCTTGAAGTTGTTGAAAATTCACTATCAACAAAGTCTGCAACAATTCAAGAAGACCTTGAGAAATTGGAATCTGCCATTGAAGGAATAGAAAGAGGAGTTGAGAGCATGAGTAGATGTTTGATTAAATCAAGAACTATTCTCCTCAACGTTGTCTCTTGCTAATTCCATGTTGATAAAAACAGTATATAACAGCATAACATAAGCATCCGAATATTAAAGGATAGCTTATATATGTGAACAGTTGTACATCCAACAATTTTGTAGAGATAGAGATACTAATGAGAAAAAAGTTTGATCCAACATTATTGCCTCTTATTTATAATTCACCATTTCATATTTCTTTTGAAGTTTCTTCATTGTCAATACGATCAGATTTTGACATAAAAACTAATTCAATAGAATCAGAAGTAGCAATTTCGAGTTAATATATGCTAATACAGAGTAATACTTAATACAACTTCATTGTTTGCTTAAGGGTTGTAATTTATGTGGTGAAGCTTAAGCAAAATGTAATGTATGTGTAGTTTGCGTTATTGGTTTATATGATAATGTGAAAGGCAGTTTAAATGAAGATCAATATGCATCAGCATCTATGTTAAGATCATCAACTAATCACATATTTATCGCGTATTACATCCCATTCCCATAACATTTACACCCTTCTTCCTTGTCAATGAAGATTGGAGTTGTCTAACATTTTCCTTGATAACATCTTGTATGATGCTGCAGACATCAAGAAATGCAACATAGACCACTAGAGATCAGAGATGGACTCGGCAGAAAACTTCCAATGACTTGATCTGTTCTTGGATTTGGAGGGTGGAGGGGTCGGATCTGCTTGGGACAAGGGCGAAACCAGGATGAAATTAGAGGGGGGGGCCAACTTTGAGAAAAATAAAAAAGGAGGCGAAAATAAATAAAAAATGGTTAAAGTATCAAAATATATGTTAAAAGTGTTGTTAGGAGGGCTTGAACCCATGACATCTACCCTCTAAAGAAAGGATCTAACCAACTAAACTACACTTTCACTTGTTTTACTTACATTTTTTATAATATATATCACAAAAATTCGAAAAATCGGATATGAAATATATGGATATCGAAAGACCTAGGGGGGGCCGGTGCCCCCTACCCCCCTCTAGGTCCGCCCCTGGCTTGGGAGACTAATCCATCGAATGTGGACATTTTGTTTAATCTTCATTACTGTTTTGGGTGATATATTGGTTGAAAATAGACAGGTTGCACGGTCTAAGAACATGAGTGATATATTTGGGTTGAAAGTGAATATCAGTAGTAAATGTAGTAGATAAATCAAACGTTGTTAGTGATATCCAGTGCCTTTACCCTGGCTTTAATGATTTTATAATCTAAAGGATGTTATTATTAAGAATTTTAATTCCTCTTTTAATCAACAATTGTAAATTTATAATATTTTTGCTTCTAATTGTAATAGCTTCACAAGCCATAATAATCTTTAATTATGAAATAATTTACCTATTAAAAGAAATAGTTTTAATGCATCATGTGGTTGCATGAATTGCATCGATGGTCTTTCGTAAGCTTGTTACAAAACTTGCCAACACTCCTCCTAAAATTGATCTTTTTATATTCTTATTACAATATTATGGAAAGACGTAGTTATTCTTCAAAACTATGTCTCATTTTGAGGAGGAAATTGATCAGACAAAATACAATTTTATAATAAGAAATGAGATTTGGAACTTCGAAAATTGCGCTGGATCCATGCATGGGAAAATATAACTAGTAAAAATGAGCTGGTATGCATGGTTTCTCATTACATTGTCTCTACCGAAGGAGACTAATAAATTAAAGACCACATTATATTTGACAAATGAATCAATAATAATTTTTGCTGTCCGGCAACTTCTGACAAAAAAATTCATTAATAATATAAAGCCTCGTGTGTGACAGGTCTACCATGCATTACTTCATTTTGAATAGTAAAATGAATATTCTATATAAAAATTCTAAGTCCGTTCCGACGTTATAATAACATGCAAGTAATTATTATTTTTATTAATTATTTCATCTCCTCTTCATTTATTTTTACTTGACCACCAAATTTAATTACAACCTTCAAAAATGAGGTTATTAATTACTCGATTTTAATAATCATCATTACCTTGTAATTAGTACTACTTCTTCTATTGTTTGATTTTTTATGAAGCAATGAAATTTCAAGTGAAATATAAAATGTTGAATTATAAATAAGAGGCAATATATGGATCAAACTCTTTTCTCATTAATATCTATTCTACAAAATTGTTGGATGTACAATTGTTTACATAAGCTATCCTTTAATATTCGGATACTTATGTTATATACTATTTTTATCAACATGGAATTAACAAGAGACAACGTTGAGGAGAATAGTCCTTGATTTAATCAAACACCTACTCATGCTCTCAACTCCTCTCTCAATTCCTTCAATGGCTGCCTCCAATTTCTCAAGGTCTTCTTGAATTGTTGCAGACTTTGTTGAAAGTGAATTCTCGACAACTTCAAGCTCATTCAAACTCATTTGTTGACTTTCACATACAACTCTTTGCTTGTTGAAAAATGACCATTTGTTTGACTTTGACTTTGATGAGGTTGATAGGAATCCCAAAACATTTTGAAAAGTGGAAATGGTGAATGCATTGACTTTCTTGATGAGTCTGATGACAGATGATACTTCTTCATCAACTGAAGATTCCATTGTTTGCTCCATTTTCTTCAAAGTTGCAATACATTTCTTTGCATCTTTCTTCATTTTCTTGTTGAAAGATCTGTAGTTGTTTATGGAAGTTTCAACACTTGAGTCACCCTTTCTTCTTCTCATTGATGATTGAAGATCTCTAATGTTTTCTTTTAGTTGGGACACAACATCAATTGTAATTCCACAAACATCAAGAAGCTTTACTGGGCACTCCAAAATCTCCTCAACGCATTTAGCATTTTGAAGAGTTTGAGGCAAGTTTAGAAGATCATCCATGGACTTGTACAACTCGACCAACGCACATAGGCGGTTAGAGGCATCCAATGTTTGGATCTTGTTGAGTTGTTCTTCGATTTGAAGAGTGATGGGGTTTGATCTGCTTGGAAGACTGATTGAGCGAGTGTGAATTGCCATTTTAATCTTGGTTTTTCTCGTTTGCTTTGGTGTTTCTCAAATTTGGATGAATATAAACTTGAAGAAAGATGTATATATATATGAGTTACGACTTGAGAAAGGAGGGACAAGATGAGCTATTGACTCGACTACTTAATTGTAAAACATGTGGTTGCATGGTGTAAATCGAATGGCTCTGAGCATCCGTGTTAGACTAATGCCCAACAAAATTGATATGATTAATATTTTTCAGAAGGAATCTGTGAGTTGTTCAACGTTAACATACAAGGAGGTCAGGGACGGACGCAGAAAATAACATAAGAGGTAGCACAATTATTAAAATGTGGAATCATTAAACAAAAATCTAAAAGTCAATACAAAAACGTACGACAAGCATATTAAAAAAATTCAAATTACAATTGACAACGCTTTGTCATGCTTTGAAACCTCTCTATGATTGCTTCATGTGACACAATTGAATATATTGATTATCAGAACGACAACGTCTCAGAAGCAACTCAAAATTGATCAAAGCCGAATAAAAAAAATACAGTTTATATAACAAATTTACCAATAAATTTCTACAATTAAACTTTTCTTGATCATTCAAAACTACAATTGTGGCACACACAAGAAAGAAAACTCAAATTGATCAACACAAGTCACAAAATCGTTTCTTTTGAAAAATATATGCATATAAATCTAAATAGAACTTTCTTACTTATTCAATACAACAAATTTTATCATAATTTGAAACAAAACATTAGCATTAATAAAAAAATTTGATATGGTGTGGAGATAAAAAAAACCTACCCGTAACTAAGGGTTAAGATAAGTCTTGGAAGTTGGATTAATAATAAAGATTTCATGTTGCTATATTATATAATTCAAACTAACATATGTAATATAGTACGTAATATTTTAGATTATTAAGAGTATAAAAGTTTTACTCTCTCCGTTCTTTTTTATTTGTCTTTCTAGCCATTTGAACATATATAATATAGTACGTAATGTTTTAGATTATTAAGGGTATAAAAGTTTTACTCTCTCCGTTCTTTTTTATTTGTCTTTCTAGCCATTTGAACATAAATTAAGGAAAATAAAGAGTAGCCAAAAAGCACATTGAAAATATAAAATGACAATCAATTGAAACTATATAATTGGTTTGTTAATAACTCCATAAGAAAAAATAATCAAAAAGTACATTGAAAATGTAAATTTGTAATTAATTATGGTAGGAAGACAAATATTTACAAACAAAAAATAAAGGCTAGAAAGACAAATAAAAAAGAACGAAAAAGTATAAATTTTATACTAGGGGTAAAATAGTAATTTCAGGTGTCAAAAACTAGAGGAGCACGTGCTACCTCGTGCTCCCCTCTACATCCGTCCCTTTAGGAGGTGCATGGCTTCACAATATAATGTCTCATTTTGAGGAGGTTGATCAGAAGTAAACGTAATTAAAAATAGCATGAGATTTGAATTGATATTAAAAAGCCATTACATGCTCTAAAAAATGGACACAGAGATCCATGCATGATGAGATTTTATGAGTAAAATATGTTTCAATCAATGTAGTAGTTATGCTAACTAACATGGTTTCTCCTCCGACTGTCTCCCTCTTTGGAGAATCGTTTTGTTAAAAAAGTAGTACATGTCAGAATAATTATTGTTTGATTAAAATTGAAAACTCGTTTAAATAACAGCACGTAGCTTACTTAAGCATATAATATGCATGATCTGTATGTATGGTGGATGTCAAGAAATCTGTGACAAAATACATAATGTAGAGAAATTATTGGATCTATGTAGGCTAATCAAGTAACAACTTCTCAATGCCAATTGTTCAATCACATGCAAGTTCAATATTTGTAATTGAATTATGGAGTATATAAATTGAAACAACATGTACATCAACGAAATCAAAACATACTGGTTGGAGTAATAGTGCTTTTAATTTCCGTCATTTGTGAAAGAACGATGTATGCTTAGAAAGCGGAAATCAACCGAGAATCAGAGGAATTGCAGAAGAATTGAAGTGTGAATATCGCCTGTTTATATCATCTTCTAGAGTTTGATCAAAATCAACATAAATAGTACTGCATTTGATAGTAGGTTAGTCAGTTTTGTAATATCTGGTAATATTTCCATGGAACAAGTTTCGACTGAAGCCAGGATGACAAGTCCATAAATCAAATTGGGTGAATTGCTTATTCTCCAGTGGTATGATATGTAAAACAATTTACTGGTTTTCTAACCATAAACACTCTGACGCTCAAGTTACTAATTTGATCATCAGGAAGGAATGGATAACTCGTGTATGTAGTTTGTATCTAAGAACCTACTTGGTCTTGCTCAAGGTTTACCTTTGATAGTTTGGTCAACTTAAGGTTGCGCAACGGATTCTTTGTGATTTGGGATGAATTAGACTCCTGGTGGCTCGAGCGGCTCTTACGTCTTCCTCGTCTTGGCGAACCATGCCCATTAGGCTATTACGTACGACATACTGTGCAAATACTAACAAACCCGACCAGAAAGCTCTTTGGTTATCAACTTGAGAACGGCTTCAAAATATATCTCCAACGTGACAATGAAAGGTTGATACTACATTAATAAGAGTGTAGTGTCCAGATATTGTTGATGAATCGCCTGTGAAGAAAACAATCAGTACTCATTTTTCGACTCTATGTAAGATGGTTTTAGGAGTTACTAGCTAACATTTGATCCAGATCTACCCAGAGACACTCATTTGGAAAGGTGTTTATAGCTCTAATTTTGGCAGCCTAAAGAAGTTTAAGGGCAATGAAATTACAGTATATGGATTAGTATCGTGGCCACGACCTATATATCATAGTCATAGGACACGGAGCTTTGCATTGGTAGTAATGTCGCTCTCTCTTATGCTTATATAGTTACACATACTCTGTACTTTGGAAACATGAATCGTATAAGCATCGAATTATCAGAAACATAAAGTAAGAGAACTGACACCAAACGGGATTATCCGAATAAGAACTAGTGGACCAGTTGACAAAATATCTCTCACTAGAGCTTGTAATAAAGAACATGAGATTTCAGAAAACCGAATGGTCTACAGTTGAAAAGTAAATTTTTAATGTACAGTTCATTTTGATTGCATAAAAATTCTTTAGGTAGTACCAAATCATTTGATAAGTACTTGAAAATAATAATTAGCCACTAAATCTAAATCTTTACACTTGACAACGAAGAAGAAGAAGAAGATCAAATATGATGATTCACTTGATGCATGCTTCAATCTAGAAGATGGTAGTGTTCTATTAGAGCCCTTAAGTTACTGTTAATAATTTGAGATAATTATCAATTTGGTGCCAGGAGTACGTGTTTCAATACGATTTATTTGAAGATGAGGTTAATACTCTGTATTAGTATGTCGCACGGTTTAATCATCATTAACTTTCTGTATTTTTTAGTTAGTTTTTATATACATATAATGGCATAGGCAATGAAGAAACTTAAAAAATGGTGACATATAAATAAGAGGCAAAAAAGTTGGATCAAAATTTGTTTTCATTACTTGTATATGTATCGATCTATCTCTACAAAATTGTTGGATGTACAATTGTTGACATAAGCTATCCTTTAATATTCGGATGCTTATTTGATATATACTGTTTTGGAATTAGCAAGAGACAACATTGAGGAGAATAGTTCTTGATTTAATCAAACACCTACTCATGCTCTCAACTCCTCTCTCAATTCCTTCAATGGCTGCCTCCAATTTCTCAAGGTCTTCTTGAATTGTTGCAGACTTTCTTGATAGTGAATTCTCGACAACTTCAAGCTCATTCAAACTCATTTGTTGACTTTCACATACAACTCTTTGCTTGTTGAAAAATGACCATTTGTTTGACTTTGACTTTGATGAGGTTGATAGGAATCCCAAAACATTTTGGAAAGTGGAAATGGTGAATGCATTGACTTTCTTGATGAGTCTGATGACAGATGATACTTGTTCATCAACTGAAGATTCCATTGTTTGCTCCATTTTCTTCAAAGTTGCAATACATTTCTTTGCATCTTTCTTCATTTTCTTGTTGAAAGATCTATATTTGTTTATGGAAGTTTCAACACTTGAGTCACCCTTTCTTCTTCTCATCGATGATTGAAGATCTCTAATGTTTTCCTTTAGTTGGGACACAACATCAATTGTAATTCCACAAACATCAAGAAGCTTTACCGGGCACTCCAAAATCTCATCAACGCATTTAGCGTTTTGAAGAGTTTGAGGCAAGTTTAGAAGATCATCCATGGACTTGTACAACTCCACCAACGCACATAGGCGGTTAGAGGCATCCAATGTTTGGATCTTGTTGAGTTGTTCTTCGATTTGAAGAGTGATGGGGTTTGATCTGCTTGGAAGACTGATTGAGCGAGTGTGAATTGCCATTTTAATCTTGGTTTTTCTCGTTTGCTTTGGTGTTCTCAAATTTGGATGAAATACAACTCCAAGAAAGATGTATATATATATGAATTGCAACTTGAGAAAAGAGGGACAAGATGAGTTATTGACTCTACTAATTTAATGTAAACCATGTGGTTGCATGGCTTTCATTATCCTTGTTACACAGCTTCCCAACACAATTCATATTATTAATACTTGGTTTAGGGAATCTCTTAGGTGTTCAACCCAAGGACGCCCATGGCTTTTGCATAAAATGTCATATTTTGAGGAGTCTTGATCAGAACTAAACGGAATTAAATAGCATATGAGATTCGAATCATTATTCTAAGCGATTGCATGTTTACAGAAACGGAAACAGATCCCTGCATGATGAGATTTTAAGAGTAAAATATGCCTTAATTAATAGGATAGTTATGATAAACAGCATGGCTCATCCTCGTCCTGTCTCATTTCTGAGGAGAGTTGTTTGTTAAAAAAATACTCTGTATAGAAAGTAAATGGATCGATTCCAGACTAAAATATGTATATATACAGCACATAGCTTAGGAAGACGAGGGACAATAATATAAGCAAGCGTGTATGCAATTATGCATGATCTGTCCAGCAACTAGTGAAAAAGAATGCAGAAAATAGATAAATTGTTGGATCCATGTAGGCTAATGAAGAACCAAAGATTCCCAATGTCGTTTGTTCAATCACATGGAAGCTCAAAAAAACTTAATTGTATTATGTATATAAACTGAAGGCACATGAAAGAGTTGCTGCACAAGTTGACATTGTCTCAACCGTTTGCAGCAAAAGATGAAGCTGTTATGTGGCGAGTAGAAGAGATTTTCCATGACTAGCATTGCATCTTTAAATGTTTGAGTTTGATCAAGATTCAAGAATTCAAGATACAACAAATGGAATAATTATCTTTGGTAACTAGGAGGTGAGGCAGATCCATTGTTTTCCAGTCTCGTTTGAAATGGGCGAACTGCAGGGGCAACCACTATCCGTTGAGTGCTACCTCAGGCTGACGTCATATATAGGCATTGTTTGCAATCTTTGATTGTATTTCTACTGATACCAATTTCTACTTGAAGCAAATTAATTTGTCAGGCGAAGATTGATTGAGGAAGGAACTAGAAAGTGTAGTCTCTGACGCCTTCAAAATCTGTGTCAACCCTGCATAAGAAAGCTTGATATGGCATCGATATATAAGTTGATTGATCAACATTCTTGATATCTCACATAGCAGCAGCTTCAGGCTTATTATGTGTTCCAAATTCTTCATCTGGTATTTGTATACAGACGTATTGTTGACTCGCCTATATATGCAAGGAAACAATCCATCAAAATGTTGCACCTCGCTCCAAGATGGTTTCGATAGCTTACATGTACGACATGAAACAATCTGTCATTTGAGATCTACTATTGTACAACGCTGTATCTCAGAACGAACAGCATGCCTGTAACTACGGAATGTGGGAGTTGCAAAATATACTATCGCACACTATGACACTCATGATTCGGACGACTTATCAGAAGCAAACATTTTCAATTTTCACGAAACAGATGCATCATAACTGGACAATTGTATTACAGTCTATGACACTTATAGTGTTAAGAGAATGACGACCCTTGAAGAAAGCAGCCTTATTAATTCTCATGGTTCCTTGTATCGTCTAATACTATGGGTACTGGCTTGTCTCGAAACCTCAAAGATTGTTGAATTTTGTAGCCTGCTTACATACAATGTAATACTGTATTCAAGCCAAGACCATTGGGATTGTGACTTGCTTAAAATTGTATGTATGTACTTCTTGGAACTACGACTAACTCTTAACGTTTTAGTTGACCAGGATTTATTTTATTATTACTCGCATTTTTTTTTATTCACATAATTTGATAATGTTTTGCGATTAAATGGTCTATGTCAAAAGATTTCTAAATGGATCATGTTACTCATATATACTAGTGTAATTGATACTATATTCTAAATTGAAACTTTATCATCATGCATGAATCATGTATGATGTATGTATGTGTTACATGATTATTTAAAAAATGATATGTAACACATTTAAACTCTGCATAAAACAATCATAAATAAATCACTCAAACCAATTAAAAAGACGAAAATGTAACAATTCCAAGCTGAATATATAAGTCAATTGGTGTTGGCATGAAGTTGCTGGAGGACATGCAAGCGCAGCATAATATACTCAAAACTTTTATTTAATAGATCGTATATTGACCATGAGTTTTTTCCAAATTTCCATGCTAACTAAATTCCAACCATATCAATTAAGATCTATTTTTATTACTCAAATTTGATTGAGGCAGGCTCCTTAAAATGAGACAATGTGAGAAGATGCCATATTTTGTAGGTGATGAGACACCTTTGCATATTACCAATCACATAAAAATAAGGTGGCAACAATAGGATTGAGACAACAAATCATGTTTGGACAACTCATGCATGCACCTATAATCCTAATAATTCATCAACTTGTTGCCTCCTATAAATACAAAGGTCTACACCTATGAATTCATCATCAACATATATATTCACCATTGAGCAATTCTAAAAGACAATAAAAACAAAGAAACAATGGATTCTTCATCATCTCACATTCGATCAAATAGTCTTCCAAGTGGTTCTCACCCTACCATCTCAAACATTGAACAAAAGCTTAACAAGCTCAAATCAATGGAATCTTCAACTACACCAAATGCTTTGGCCATCTCAAATGGTCTATGTGGATTGGTGGAGTTGTACAACTCCATGGATGATCTTCTCAACTTGCCTCAAACCCAAAATGCTAAATCGGTCGACGATCTTTTGGACTGCCCTGTCAAGTTTCTTGATGTTTGTGAATTTACAAGAGATGTTGTGTCACAAATTAAGGAAAATGTAAGAGATCTTCAATCTTCATTGAGAAGAAGAAAGGGGGACTTGAGTATTGAGTCTAGCATCACTAAGTACACATCTTTGAGGAAGAAAATGAAGAAAGATGCTAAAAAGCATATTTCAATTTTGAAGAAAATGGATCAAGCAATTGAACATGATGATGCCTCATATGTGATAAGGGTACTAAGGGAAATTAATACCATGAGCATTACAATTTTCCAATTGGTTTTGGTCTTCTTGACTTCTTCAAAGTCAAAATCAAGTAAATGGTCAATTTCAAGAAGCTTGAACAAGGGAAGAGTTGCATGTGAAGGTCAACAAGCTTGTTTGAATGAGCTAGAAATTGTGGATGGGGCACTTTGCAAAAACTCCACAACATTGAATCAAGATCTTGGGAAATTGGAGAGTGCAATTGAAGAAATTGAGAGAGCATTAGAGGGAATTAGTAGGTGCTTGATCAAATCAAGGACCTCCCTCCTAAATATTGTCTCATGTTAAGATAATTTGTTATAGCCATAGCTAGATAATTAGAAAATAAGCATCCGAATATTTGAGGCATGCTTATGTGATGAATTCATATGAATGAAACAATTTTGATACTCGATTATATATCAAGGTGTGAATAATACAAGATCATAAACTTCTCTTCAATTTTCCTTCCATTTATCTTGTTTAGTCATCAACTCTTAATTTAATCAACTCTTAACAAATGAATTATACTCCCTCCCTACTTAAAAGATTGTCACATTTTGACTTTTGGTGGTCAACAAAACACGATTTAAAACATAAATATCTATTATTTTACATGCGATAAAATTATAAAAAGTTAATATTTCAAAAATATATATTGACACAAATCTAACAATGTCTCACAATACTATATTATTTCTTATCGTTTAATGAGAATTCATGATCAAATTTTGTAATGTTTGACTAACAAAAGTCAAAATATGACAATCTTTTAGGGACGAATAAAATACTAATTAAAATGACTGAAGAACCAGCTAATATATGGATTATTATAGGCTTATATCTATGATTTGGGGTTTTGGTGAAGAAAAATATGAACTAGAGAAAATGTCCCTATCAAAATAACGGATTTGGCCATTTCACGCAAAAATATAATGGAGTGACCAAATTGAGTATCTTTTGTAACATTAGTGATCATATTTGATCGATCTGAAACATTAGTGATTTAACTGCCTTTTTTTTTCAAAAGTTAGTGATACCGAAACCATTGACAAAACTATATGAAGAAATAATTGAAAAAGTGAAATTATTTTATAAATACCAACCGAATTTAAGATGGGCTCAAGCCGGACAAAGGCATGGGGCCAAACTCAAGGCCTCACTCGGTCCACTTATAAACGGGCTGGGTTCATTCGTGGGCCATCAGGAATCCTATCAAGTGATAGTGTGGGACCATAATTCCACTTACTAATTCATTGTATCACTGGACAGAAGCGCAAATCTGGAATGTCAAGTTGTCAACTGTAGAGTGTAATTGTGTAAACAATGGCTGGCAATTGGCAAGAGTGCCATTATATGGAGTATCTTTTTAAATCTAACATATTAACGAAGATAATCAGGTAATTATCCTACTTGTTAAAGTACATACATCGTCAAATAAAGCCGTTTCGTTGATAATTTTCATACAATTTTTTTATAGATACCCTCTCGATATTTACACCAGATTCCTCATAATTTTTCCCTAAAATCAATTTTTTAAATAAATTTAATATGAAGATGAAAATAATAAAATTTGAAAATATTTATATTTTTTAATCTCCAATATAAAATAAATTTAATAAATCGTATAATTTTATTTGAAAATAAAATTAAAAAATAAAATAAATTTTGAAGTGAAAGGACAAAAATTGATATAATAGAAGTTAATGAGGAGCTTGAAGGGAATCCTCATCTTTACATACACAATAATATAGAGTTAATCGAATAGTCTAGTGGAAAAGGCTTTTGCTAGTAACCAGAAGGTATTGGGTTCGAAACTCACATCACCGCTAATTTACAAAAAAAATAATAATAATAATAATAATAATAATATAGAGTGTAAAATAGATGTGAGTCCAACTTAGTATGGGGAATCTGAAAATAAATTTTGTGATTGTATTTAAAACATTCTCTCGATTCCTATATTAATGTTAAGAAAGCATTTAAGGACGTCATTACAAATGCTCTAATATACGGGTGGGAGTTGAGTGAAAAACATTGGCAATGTAAAGTCTCCCCCAAAAAAAATTCGACTCAAGCAAGAGTGGTTATCCGGGATCCGGTTGGTTAATTTATGAAATTAACAAATGATATCTTGATTGAGTGCGGTGAATGTTATGTGTATACATTTGACCATATATGTTTTATTTGATTTTATTCAAATTACTATATGGTAATGAATCTCTATGATACCCCATATTTATATACCAATTGCGTTAATTATTTGTTAATTATTTATCCATGGTTTATATTTCTGTGATTTCCTGTTGGTCAATTGTCTCCTTGATGGTGTCTGTGTATTATAACCACATGCTCCAAAGATTATTATTCCCTGGCTCCAACCATATTATTCACATATATATAGATCGAAGATTAGGAAATCTACATGACTACAGTACAGCGTACGTACACCACAAATTTCGACCAAATCTTATACTGTAGTAAACTAATTATGGATTTATGGTCCTTTCTAATAATCAACCAAAATATCTAGCTTTAATACACGTACTAAACTTGGATACTCAGAAAAATTGTTTATATATCCTGATGCATGAATCTCCACCTTGCTTTTTGCTAGCTAGCTAATAATAATAATGCATCTTAAATGTATCTTGCTCTCGTATATCTTCATCATTAAAAAATATTATCACAACAAAGTTTGCGTTTGAATAAATGGATTTCTAGATTTAAATTAAAGGAGATATTACCTGGATAGTATTTGTATGTGGTCTAGTTTGGTATTTGATCAAGTTAATGCTCTCAGTCTAATAAAGACCCTACATTCATTTTGTACTTAATATATATGCGGGTATATAAATATTCAACTATAACCACAAAAATGTAATCGAATTAGTTATATTATTATGAAGAACATTTATATAAAAATCAATTTAAATATCGGAACTAGTAATTATAAAAGACCCAAATATTATTTTATAATTACAAAAGACCTAGTAAGGAACAACATAGTGTTAAGATGCACGTGACCACTGTGAACAAGCCGAATTGAGTCGAATATCTGAATGCTCGATTCGGCTCATTCGTTTTGGAATTCGAGCCGAATCGAACCGAATATCTGCCGAATATCGGAACATAATGCTCTGCTCTATGTTTGTTTTCGCCCGAATCGAATACAAATCAAGCTTTTTCGAGCAGAATATCCCGAGCCGTCGAACTTTTGAGTACCTAATTAAACCAAAAAATTAATTAAATACATAACTCATTGGAGATGCATCAACATTAAATCTTCAATTGAAAACTAGCAAGAGGATGAGGAGATGAGCGGGGATTAGAGTTTGAGGTTCTTGTTTTCACCGTTTCACGGCAAGGATTACATCCATGATTAATGAATATATATATATATATATAATTGGTGCTGCCTCCAAGAATTTATAGTATAAATATATAGGGAAGGCCGAGCCGAGCTATTCGGCTCGTTTGGCCAAATATAGAAAATGAAGGCCCAATTCTATGTTTGATTTCTCGAATCGAGCCATGAACCGAACCTTTCGAATCGAATACGAGCGAGCTTACGGGCTCATTCACATGCCTATGCACGTCCACATCGGAAGTCGACGTCTTCCCGAATCAATATATAAGATCTTGGGTTACTCCCTCTATTGCCAATTGATTTTAGAATAAAACCAAATAGACTCTTATTAACATATCCATACTCGTTAAAGATATGGATGTTAGTTTTGATAACGTGGTGAAATTGGAATAGTAAGAGGGGCATGCATGAAACGTACAAGTGGACAATTAAGACAATAGTGAATAGACATATTCTGTAATGCCAGTGAGTCTTTGCATTGCCTTTGAAGGGCATCCTGTCGATTATTAAGATGCAGTAATTATAATTCTTCCTGGATATTAGGAAAGAGATGAGATAATTAGGGCAATTTGTACCACATGACCGTACAAGACAAAGTGCATCCATTATGCAATCATGGTAATAATTTGTCTAGGTAAGTTGAATCATCAAACAATCAATCAATCTCCTTCATCATTATTGTTCTACTTACCAATAAAAATTGGAAGGAACCTCGCATTAGTTTATGTTGAACAACTAAAATTCTAATAACATCTTGTAATTTGTTTATGTGTATTTTGAATAAAAGCAAAAAATAGGTGATATCGAGCCGTATTCTATATTATACTTATGTTTTTGTTTATGAACGGAATTAGAAAACAGTATTTGTATACATTTTCAAGTAGAGATCCGAGCTGGGGCGGTCAACACGCACCACCTTGTAGCTTACAAAAATAAATCATTTATACATTAGTGAAGATATCTATTTTTATGATGCTTATAGTCATATACTCATATAGTATTTCCTAATAAATTGTTCGTTTTATTCTGGATTGGTACCATATCGAAGTTCATCTGATGTTTAATGTATGTCTGTACGTATTTTTATTTAATAATTATCTAGATTAATCTAAAATATTATGCCCGAAGACTATACAACTTGAAGAAAAGAAATGCGAGACCTATCCTATCTATAAGAAGAACATCACGTCTGAAATCAAATTCTAAAGTAGTTTTGATGAGTGCTACTTTGAGTTGATAATTTACACTAACAAAATAAAGTATTCAAGCAAGAACAAACAAAGTAGTCTTTAGTTAAATTGTTATTTGTTTCATTATACTTATTGTACAAAAGAATACAATATGAAGCTTAATCATGGCTAATCTTCAAATTCAAGAAACCATAACAAATGATTTTCTAATTATGATTTACAACTCATTGAGTTATGATGTTAAGAAGGGTGACTCTATATTGTACTAATTGCCTAAATAAGCACTCTAAAGGATTATCAAGATTTCTGATAACATCACCAAACATCTCTAATCTTCTTTGAGCTTCTTGCAAAGCATCTCTTGCATCATTTTTCCTACAAAATTGTTGTTGGACTTTGGTAAGGGCAATAATGTCCACACACCCTCCACTTCTAGGTGCATGCCCTTGCTCTACATCAACTGATTTTATGGACATCAATTTTGAAACAAGAGCCCAACCATTGAACTTTGTCTTTGTATCTGGCCAAGACAAGAACAACAAAGCAGAGTTGAACAATGAGATAGTGAAACTAGTTACTTCTGTTAGTAGTTTAATCACCATATGAAGGTGGTGATCTAAGTCCATGTGAAGTAATTGTCCTGTTTTGTTTTCCATGTGTTTCAGAGCTTTGAGGTTCTTTGCAATATCTTTCTTTAGTTTCTTCCTGAAGGAGATATATGAAGCAACATCACCCTCAATGCTGGAGCACCCCTTCTTCCTTCGAATCGCGGATTGAAGATCTTGAACATGTTCCTTGATCATGTTGAACAAGTTCTTGATGTTCCCACAAGAATCTAGTAGCTCGATTGATTCGTCAAGTGCCTCCTCTAGTATCATTCCATTTTCATGTTGCAATATGCCCTTTTGAGTGGTTGAAGATTGCAGAAGCTGTTCAACATTGTTGTAAAGTTGTGCCAATGAGACTAGACTAGTTTCAAGGGAGTTTTCAGTTGAAAGAGAAGAAACCTCAAAGGTTTTAAGCCTATTAAGCTCTGTTTCAATTTTATTGGCATTTGGATGTTGTAATCTTGAGGGCAAACTAATGGATCTTGTAGGCTGTTTTCTTAGAGAAGATCTAACCATTTTTCTTCTTCTACAATTATTGTTGAGAATGATGAAGGCTTGGGAGGATTGTGATAAATGCATGAAACAATTGTATACTTATATATAGAAGAGTTACAACCTCTGATTTTTAGCCATTTGTTAGAAGAAAATATTTAATTACAAAGGCTTAGAATCTTCATGTGCATTAAATTTATCTACATGTGCCTGCAAAAGTTGAGACCCAAACCTTAAAATATGTTTTGCTGTTTATTTTTTTAAAAATGCAATATTTTAGTTTTTGTAAATCTATGTGGTGTCAAAACGGTTGACGTTTTTGGTCATTCTCACCCTTGAATACTGAACATTGACTGACAAACTCTGCAAGCTTCATACTTAATAGAGTTTGGAAATCAATTTGGATCAAATCAGTTTGGATATCAATTCTGGATCGATTCAAGATTGAAAAGAAGATGAGCTGGACTAGCCGTTACTGTTAGTTATATTAGTTGTTATCCGTTGGAATTAGTTAATCCAATGATTGCAATGATTGGATAATTATTAGCTGTTGATTGGTTGTTAAGTGTTAGTAGTGTTAGTGCTCATTTCTTATTGGTCATAAACTATTATATATAGGACCCACATGTAATCATTTGAGAAGTGAATCTCATTATTTTAATTCAGATATAATTGTCTTCTTCAATTCGATTTCTTTCTTCTTCAAGCAGTTCGGTTTTCTTCTTCTTCATTTTACACTATTTCTTGTTCGCAATTCCAATTCTAAAATGGTATCAGAGCTGATTCACGATTGAAGCTGCAAAATTACTCTGAATTTCTTTGTTTTCTTCATATTCTGTTTTCTTTAATCTGTTTCTGAAAAATGTCCAACCAAGATGGACACAGTGAAGAAGAAGGAGATTTACCAGTGGTTCCAGCACAAATTCGACCTGAGAATCCACTATATCTCACCACTGCAGATCATCCCAGCATTAAATTGGTGAATGATCCTCTAACAACCAAGAATTATGCTTCTTGGAGCAGATCCATGGTGATTGCCCTTGAAGCCAGGGATAAATTTGGCTTTCTCAATGGGGAAATACCCAAACCTCCAGAAGATGATCCAACATACAGGCAATGGAGAAGGGTAAACTCCACTATTATCAGTTGGATCTTAAATTCAATCTCACCAGAATTGAGCAATGGGTTCTTATATACAAAAGAAGCAGCCATGTTGTGGAAAGAAGCTGCAGCAAGATTTGGGAAAACTAATGCTCCCAAACTGTACAAATTGAAAAGAGATATTTGTTCCACAAGGCAAAACTCAGATTCAGTTTGTGTGTATTACAACAAACTGATCAGCCTATGGGAAGAGGTAAACAGTATTGATCCAGGATCAGCTACTAATGAAAAGGATATGATGATGCAATTTCTGATGGGCTTAAATCCAGAATTTGAAGCCACAAGAAATCAAATCTTGGTCAAAGATCCATTACCTGATCTAGCACAGACATATGAGCTAGTTAATCAAGTAGAGGAGAGTAACTCTATTCAACTAATGCTGACTGATTCTATGAATGCTTCTGCTATGCAAGTGGGAATTGACACACAATCAAATGACAGAAATAGCTTTGGAGGAGGTCCAAGCAACAACTATGGAATAAACAGGCAAAACACAAACTATGGAGGAAACATTCAAAACTCTGGATACAATCAATCCAGAACCAACTTCAACAGACAGAATGTCAGATTCAGTCCTAGACAAGACAGAAACTTGATGAAATGTGATTATTGTGGTAGGCAAGGCCATCTTAGAAGTGGCTGTTACAAACTAATTGGATGGCCAAATCAGAATGGCCAAAATCAGAATCAAAGATCAAGATTCAAAGTAAACAATGCAAACATATGCAATAGAGATCATAATACTCCCTTATTTCTTGATCAAGATTATACAAACAAACCACAAGATCCTTGCCAGAGGTTTGAAGATATGAGCTTAAATGATGGGAATATGCAAACTGGATCACATATTCAAAGGAACAATTCCAGAAACACAGAAATCAGACAGAATCCAAATATAAAATCTGTAAATTACACAGATTTTGCAGGTATGGTTCTTACTCAATGTTTCCATGCTTTTGCCATTGATGAAAATATAACTTGGATTGTAGACAGTGGGGCTTCCACCCATATGAGTGGAAACATTAAACTCTTTGAATATATATCTAAGCATGAAGCCACTACATCTCCAATACAACTGCCTGACAATAGCATGAAAACAGTTGATTCTATAGGCACCATAGTTCTTAGCAAAGACATCATTTTAGAAGACTGCCTTTATGTTTCCTCCTTCAAACAAAATTTACTATCTGTTAGCAAACTGATGCAAACCTCCCAGATTAAGTTCAATTTCAGTCCTGATCACTGTCTTATCCAGGATTCTGTCAATCTTAAAGTTCTTGCCATTGCTAGAGCAGAAAAGGGACTGTATATATTAAGAGCTAATTCCTTCAATGTTGATGATTTCAGTAAAGAGAGCACTATTGAGAATAAAGCCTATGCCAGTTTGGATCATTCTAAGAACAAAGAGCATAAGAGCCTGCTTTGGCATCATAGATTAGGACATGCTCCCTTTTCTGTAATTCAGCATATTCATTCTTTAAAGGATCAATGTCAACATTTGAATTATCCATGTATGATCTGTCCTCTAGGCAAACAACAGAGAAGCATATTTCCTACCAGTACATCCACCACTAATGATCTCTTCCAACTTTTGCATATGGACATTTGGGGTCCTTATAGAGTTCCTACAAATAGTGGAGCCAGATTTTTCCTTACATTAGTTGAGGATTATAGCAAAAGCACCTGGATTTTTCTCCTGAATTCTAAGGCACAAACCTATTATGTTCTTAAGGATTTCCTAAATATGATTCAGAATCAATTTGATAAAAGAGTTAAGGTAGTTAGATCTGATAATGGTACTGAGTTCACCAATCATAATGTTCAGACCTTATTCTCTGACAAGGGCATTATTCATCAAAAATCATGTGTTTATACACCTCAGCAAAATAGCACAGTTGAGAGAAAACATCAACATATCTTGCAAATTGCAAGATCCTTGATGTTTCAATCACATATGCCCCAACAATTTTGGGGGGAGGCAGTTTTAACCTCCACATATATCATAAATAGGCTGCCCTCATATTCTTTGAACTGGAAATCCCCTTATGAGCTTCTTACAGGACATGAACCTAAACTGGATCACTTAAGAACATTTGGATGTTTGTGTTTTTACACTAATACATTACCTCACAAAGATAAGTTTGCTGCTAGAGCCTCAGCTGGTGTATTTGTAGGTTATCCTCATGCTCAGAAAGCTTATAAAATCTATGATAGCAATACAGGACAATTGGTCATCTCTAGGGATGTTGTATTCCATGAGGTAGTTTTTCCTCATAAGCAGACTTCTGGTTTAGACATGTCCAGCTTAGGCAACTCTCATATAACTTCTCCTGTTTTTCCCACTCACCCTGTTCCTGACCTTCTTAGTTCCTTTGATATTTCCCCTGATGAGTCTTCTCTAGTTGACATTCCTGATTCTTCACATACTGATACAATGTCTATATCTGATCATGCTACATCTCCTGTTGCTTCTTCTACTCCTCATATTCTTTCTACTAGATGTTCAGACAGAACTAGAAAGCCACCTGATTATTTGAATGATTACTATTTGAACTGTACTAATCTCTCTAAGCAAGATTCATTCTTAGCTTCCACACACAAGGCTTTTCTTGCCAATATTGATAAAGTGCAGGCTCCCTATACCTTCAAGCAAGCTGTGTTACTTCCAGAATGGAGAGCTGCTATGGATGCTGAGATTGCAGCATTGGAAAAGAATGAAACATGGGATCTGGTCCCTCTGTCCAAGGATCAAAAGCCAATAGGTTGCAAGTGGGTGTATAGGGTCAAGTTTCAGCCTAATGGGGAGGTTGATAAGTATAAAGCCAGATTAGTGGCTAAGGGTTACAATCAAATAGAGGGTGTTGATTACTTTGATAGTTTTAGCCCTGTAGCTAAACTTGTCACAGTCAGAATGATTCTAGCCATTTCAGCTGCCAAGGGTTGGTACTTGCATATGCTGGATATTAACAATGCTTTTCTACATGGGCATTTGGATGAAACTATATATATGTGTCCCCCTGAGGGTTATCTTAAGGCACAGCATGGTCAGGTTTGCAAGCTTAAAAGGAGTATTTATGGCCTGAAACAAGCCAGTAGAAAATGGAATGAGGAGTTCACTGGCAGCATTTCCAGTTATGGTTTCACACAGTCCATTTATGATCATTGTCTTTTTGTTTTGCACAAGGAAGGGTGTTTTGTTGTTCTCATAGTTTATGTTGATGACATCCTCTTGGCTAGTAATTCAGAGGATCACATTCAACAAGTCAAAGCTTTCCTACATTTCAAATTCACTATTAAAGACTTAGGCATTGCTCAATATTTTCTGGGCATTGAAATTGAAAGGAGTTCAATGGGCATCTTCTTAACTCAACAGAAGTACATCAAGGATTTGATTCATGATCTGAAGCTCCAGGATTGTAAAGGGGTAGTTACTCCTCTTGCCAGTGATTGGGGGCCAATAGATGAAAATTCAGTTGCTTGTCTTGATCCTACAGCTTATAGACGTTTGGTTGGCAGGCTACTTTATCTTAATTTTACAAGGCCAGACATTACTTTCTCTGTTAACACTTTGAGTCAGTTTATGCAGCACCCCACTCAGAGTCATTGGCAAGCAGCTGTTCACATTGTCAAGTATCTAAAATCTACTCTGGATAAAGGCCTTTTCTACTCAGCTCAGAATGATCTCTCTCTGTCTGCCTATTGTGATGCAGATTGGGGCAAGTGTCCCCTTACTAGGCTATCTATTACTGGTTTTTGTGTACTTCTTGGTCCATCTTTAATCTCCTGGAAGTCCAAGAAACAGTCCACCATAGCTCGTTCCTCAGCCGAAGCAGAGTATAGGAGTGCAGCTAACACCACCTGTGAATTGAAATGGATTTCCTTCATCTGTCAAGATTTGAGTATTCCTGTTGTTCAGCCTATTGATTTGTGGTGCGATAATAAGGCAGCTATCCATATTATAGAGAACCCAGTCTTTCACGAAAGGACTAAGCATATTGAAATGGATTGCCACCTTGTTAGACAACATTTCAAGCAAGGTTTTATTCAACCTTTTCACATTTCTTCCAGACAGCAACTTGCAGATTTGTTTACTAAGTCATTGCCTAGTGAGTTGTTGAATAGGTTGTTGTGCAAGATGAACTTTGTTTCATCCTCGTCCATCTTGAGGGGGGGATAATAGAGTTTGGAAATCAATTTGGATCAAATCAGTTTGGATATCAATTCTGGATCGATTCAAGATTGAAAAGAAGATGAGCTGGACTAGCCGTTACTGTTAGTTATATTAGTTGTTATCCGTTGGAATTAGTTAATCCAATGATTGCAATGATTGGATAATTATTAGCTGTTGATTGGTTGTTAAGTGTTAGTAGTGTTAGTGCTCATTTCTTATTGGTCATAAACTATTATATATAGGACCCACATGTAATCATTTGAGAAGTGAATCTCATTATTTTAATTCAGATATAATTGTCTTCTTCAATTCGATTTCTTTCTTCTTCAAGCAGTTCGGTTTTCTTCTTCTTCATTTTACACTATTTCTTGTTCGCAATTCCAATTCTAAAAATACTGAAATAGATCCATTGCCTCCGAATCATTAGAATCGCTTGAGGATTCACTTAATCAGAATGAATAAATTGTCCTCAACATTATACATGATACAGCTCATATATATCATTTGATACCCGGGCTAACTAGCCATGCATGCACGTCTATAGATAGGCCTACACTCTCGACAATGGCGTATGTGCGGTGATAAACCTTAAGCTAAGATTTTAACGTACGAACCTGCAAATCATGCTAATGAATTAAAACATATCACCTACACGTTTAAAATGATGATGATCGGAGAGTCATATGGTATCATAATTTATTTTTTATTAAAAGATCATGTAACTTTATGACAATTGGTGAAATTTGGGTATGATGAGAGGAAGTGATCTTGGCCATAAATAACAAATTGATGATATTTGGGTGTCTTGGAAATTGATCTTGCCTATAAATGAATATTTTGAGGTACTATGATACAAAGAAAGAGATTTTTGATGTTGAAATAGAACGGAAAAAGTTGTGAGCCACAATCGTAACATGAGAGTTGAGATCACTAAACAATGAATAATTTTTTATTACGGTATGTTTTTCCTCACCAGCCACCTCAGTCCACCAATCACTGAATTTCAGCAAAATATTGAGAAAGCACAGAAATTGATTAGGCAGTTGAGTTGCTTTTATCCCCTTCAAGTGCTCATAAAGTTGTTGCCTTTCCTCTCGACTTATTTTAAGCAATATTTTCTTTTTTAAGTCATTGGAGTAATTATTATGCTGTTGAAGAATGTGAAAATTCTGACTCCCCTACAAAATATGTTAAAAATGTGGAGATTCGAGTCCTCTCATAAGGATTATATATATCAATTGATAAATGTGTTTTTTTTGTTATTGAACTTTGATATAAATATTTTTTATTTTAACATGTTAATAAATTTGAACTTATAATCTCAATTAATTTGAATATTGAATTGAAAAAAGTAGTCTGGTCTTTCATTTGTGTAACATGTCTAGAGTTGTACGCGAACTGAGCCCGAGCTCAAGAATTTTTTGCTCGGCTCAGCTTGGCGAGCTTTCACCAAATCGAGCCATTCCCGTGCCGAGCTTTGAGCTACCTCATTTCGAAATTTGAAGTTCAATTTAATTAACACAATATTATTTTACATAAACAATTAATATTAACATATAACAAGTAATAAAATTAGCCAACATGTAACAATGTAAATAGAAACATTAAATTGACATTAATCATAGTAATTGAATCGACTAAAAAAGTATAATACAACTAAATTTATTAAAAATAATAATAACATATGTACTATCGAGCTACCGAGCCGGCTTCTCAAGCTAGTTCGGATTCATGACTCGGCTCATTTTATTACGAGCCAAACTTCGAGCCTCTGCTTCTCGAGCTGAGCCGAACAAGCTAGCTCGAAAAGCTCATGCACAGCAATAAACATGTCCAAAGCGCCCAATTTGTAATTAATTGTCGGTGAAGCACCCAATTTAATGCGAGTAGTTATATATACGTACCATGAATCAACATAAAAGTTGGGGAAGAGTGATGCCATGGTAACTATTACTCCCTCCGTCCCTAAATGATTGTCACATTTAACTTTTGGTGGTCAATAAAACACGATTTAAAATACAAATATCTCCTATTCTAAATGCAAAAAAATTATAATAAGTTGATATTTCAAAAATATATATTGAGACGAATCTAACGAGGTCCCACAAGACTATATTATTTCTTTTCGTTTAGTGAGAATTCGTGATCGAATTTTGTTGTAATTGACCACAAAAGTCAAAATGTGACAATCTTTTAGGGACGGAGGGAGTACTACTTATTTTTATTTCGGCACCCTTTTTTATTTATCTTTTTTAAGAATGAATGATGAGAGTATGCATTTAATGGTGTTATAAATATTGAAATTATGAATTAATAAACAATTAAAATAAATTATAAGATAAATCTTTTTTAATAAAATTTAAATTTAAAGACTTTTTTGGTTGGGCACCCTTGATGAATATCGTAGTACACATCTCAAATTGTTTTTCAACTTTTTGTTTTGGAAATCAAATTTTGATCATGAATTCACAATTAATTGAAGAAAAATAATATAGTTTTGAAAATTTTGATAATAAAATATCAATTTTTGTAATTTATACATATATAAAATTAAATATATTTATGTTAAGTCGTATCTTAATGGTTGTAAAAGCCACATATTCCTAACAATTTAAGATGAAGAAGTATAAAACATTGGTGGCACTGGAGATAAGTTTGTTTGGAGGATGAGGCAATGCACAGAAGTGATTCTGCCATGTGAAAGGATAAATTGAAAAAAATACAATACGAAAAACTCCAGATTTCAAGATAGCTATGGTTGGTTGGTTTAGCGGCAAGGCGCCACAAATCTTTGCCTCAAAATTCGTCTCACATTCCATAATTTAAACATTCGGTCAATTTATTTGTTTATTCATAAACAAGTTAATTTGTTTACTCGATCGTATGCTTTAAAACGAATTCCATTTCTCTTACTAGCATTTTTTATTGAATTTATTTATCGGATCTTTTATGTGATTTATTAGATTGACTTGATAAATTTAAAAGGAAAAGATTTTTTAGTGAACGGGTTAAGAAAAAATGAATGATGATGCAAGTACAATCTATTATCTTGAGTTTGAGGTCCATCTAATTCACAAGAATAATTTGGTAACTAGTAAAGAACAAATATAATACTGGTTAGCAAGAAATTAAAGGTTGATAATGATATTTTACAAGTTAAGGTGATAACTGACAAATAGTTAATTATATTATATTATTATAGTATCACGGAAAGTGGTCGTTCCGTAAACTTGTAGATAGAGAGAGAGTAATTTCGTAGATATAAATCAATAGAGGCATTTTTTATTTTCTTAAAATATAATTAAATTTAATAGTGATTCCATATTTGAGGACTTTAGGTTAAAGAGTACTAATTGAATGTTACGAGATTTTGGCAAAAATGGCACTCTTCAGGATTGTTGTTTTTAACTTAAAGCACATATTTGAATCAATCGAATAGTCTAGTGGAAAAAGGTTCTTGCTACTTGCTAGTGACCAGAAGGTCGTGGGTTCGAAACTCACCTCATCGCTAATTTATAAAAAAGTAATTTATAAAAAAGAGAGCATATATTTAGATTTTTTGCAAGAATAGCACAAAAGGTGGATGAAATGACTAATATACCTCTTAGTAAAATTAGAGACATTCAATTTTTTTAAGATTTTCTTTTCCAATTTTTTTTCAATTTTTCTTTATTTTTTTTGTAAAAAAAATTTATTCCTTTATAATTTTTTTTTCAAATTTTATACTAGAAAAATGGTTCGATTTTGGTACTTGTTTTAGCTAAAAGTTTCAGTTTTGGCAAAAAAAATGGTTTGCGTGGTTTTTTGGCGAAAAGAGTTCAATTTTAATAGTTGTTTGTCAAAAAGGTTCGACTTTGATAACTGTTTTGGCAAAAATATTTGATTGCGGTAGTTGTTTCGCAAAAGTTTTGATTTTGGTAGTTGTTTCGAAGAAAAGTCAAAATTCGAACATTTTTTATAAAACAACTATCAAAATTGATCTTTTTTGGACAAAATATACGAAAGCCGAACCTTTTTTTACAAACAACTATCAAAATTGAACGTTTTACCAAAAAAGTAAGAAGACCAAGTTTTTTTCCAACACCGAATTTTTTAGCTAAAACAACTACCAAAATCGAATCATTTTTACTAAGACAAAAAACCGAAAAGAAATCTCAAAAAACCTTTTAAAAAATCGAAAGAAATTGAAACATAAAATCGTAAAGAAATTGAAACATAAAATCGTAAAATCGTAAGGAAAATCGGAAAAAAAAAAACTTTAAAAAAATTGTGTGCTCTAAGTTAAAATAAATCCTCAAGGTGCCATTTTTGCCAAAATCTCCAGTGGTATCGGTTCATTATGAACTATATACACTTGGAAATGAACCTCACCTTGGATTTAGTGAGCTTCCGTTCGATATAGTTCAAATCGAGCTCAAAACTATTTTTAGACTCGATCGTATTCGAACCAAGTGTTTGGTTCAGGTCGAATTACATATATCTAGTTTTTTAATTCACTTGTTTCTTATTTTATCAAGAACCTTCGAATTTTTGGGTTAAGACAGCTATATACACACACGAGTAGTAAACTAAAAGAAGGGAAAATGACTATTTTGCCCCACTTGAATTTGCCTTGAGACACTATACTAGAGCGGTTATCAAACCCAACGAACTACTAATAGCTCGATAATTGGTTCCTTACAACTGGTTCAAATTCTTTTTGTTTAGTAATTGGAACGATTACATGTGTTACCCTAACTAGGATTTTGATTTGATTTGCATGCTACTCGTGCATTTAACTCGATTACTTTTGTTAATTTCACAAATTTATACCAAAGAAGTACTAATTAATAAACATATACACTAAATTGGAGTATATGGGGTTCGGTAAACCAAAATCGAGATTTTGTTGATTTGTAATTCTAACAAGTTACAAATCCTTGCCCTCAATCGGAATTCGTTTGGACTCGATTGATTTCAACTCGATTTCATTTTCACATCGAATCGATTTGGTTCAAAATCAGGCACGAGGGTGAAATAATACTTTCCCTCTAAAAAAACACTATTTGGCAATATTTGCAGTGCAATCTACATGGTTTGTGAGAAATTGATGGATCGTTAGCAAATCGGAAATAGAAGATCATAAAACGGTAGTTCGAAAGAGGTGTAGGTCGGACCACCGTAGCTCACCTCTCCGACCATTTTATTCCTCATCGGAAAACACAATTTCTCTATCCTGATTCCTGATCCGCTCCGTACCTCATCAAACTGCAACCAATCTACCGGTTAGCTCAATGTCTCTTTACATCTTATTTCTACTTTTTTTTGGCATTTTGATGTATGTAAGTTTATATATTAACCAAATTTAGCTCTCTTTTTTTGTTACCAATAATCATTTGGTAGAGTAAAAAATAATTGGATCTTATAATTGGATTCCATTGTATGAGCGTGTGATAAGTAATAATGATGCCTTTGTATATACAACAACAAGAGGCGCCTAAGCGGGTTAGAGGGGTCGGATTGTAGGCATTATTACATGTGACAATTGTTTATGAATTGACCCGATATAAATTGAAAGAAAATATTTAGTAATCCACAATAGATGAGAAGCCTAGGTAGTGCGACGAACCAATATTTTGGAGTTAGAGAATGTAAGAAATTTGACTCTGTAAGACATGAAAATGGTGCATTTACACAGGACATGGTCAGCGGTTCTTGATTGAATAGATGGAAATTTTGAAATATTTTGATTTTAGGTGGATAAATAGAAACACAGAAATGATGGTACGTTATATAGTAAAAGCAAGATGAAAGAGTAAGAGAAAAGAGAGATGGGATTGTAATTAACCAGAGTCGGATCAAGTTAATTCATCTGATACTTAGAAGTGCCTGTGGTATTTATGTGTGTATAAGCAGCTTTTGGCTAGGGTACAAATCATTGAAGTGCATTTTGAACTTGGAGAGTGTAGAACATAATCTGCTTATTGAGTTATGTTCAACTGGGGTATCTTGGTGGTCGAATGAATGTAAGTCTTGTCGATCAGCACATGATTTATTATGCGAACTCCTTGTGACATTATTTTTTCAACTCCCTCACAATTTTTATATGATGCGTCAAGTCACAAGTGGGTTGGCTAGAACTCGCAGCAAAGTTGGTAATAGTCTTTGATTTAGTTGTGCTGCTCTTCAAATTATCCCCTACTTACGATGGATTGTGTTGCTAATTATTATAGAAGAAGGCCCTAATTATGGAATAAAATTGATATTAGACATAAGTGATTTTATAAAGAAATCATCTTTTTTTAGATATATTTGAATAAGAAAATGAAAGCAATTCTAGAGGCCATCGCATCAGCTGTTGAAGATAAATATATGACCAGATGAAAGCTAATAACTTAGGCTTCAATACTTATCACATGAACTTCCAGTGTTCTCATTCATTTGCATGTCTTCGCATATATTCTCATTGTACAAAATCAGTGACTTTCTTGCTGCCGTCCAGAAATGTATATATAAAAGTAATGTGCATCATCAAATCTATTTGAACTCTCCTTTGCTGGTTACATTCTAGCAGCAACCATCATGCTAAAGCTTGGCACCAATGGGCTGCGCTACTAAACATGTGCTATCCTTGTACCCTGTATTTCTACACATTTATGATCCACCCATTGATACTCATACCTGGCCTTTGAAGCCACAAAATATAAGACTCAACTTTGAATATAGCAAGCTATCTACAAACTTCAATAGAGCTCTAAAACTATGAGACCAGCTTCTATTATTTTACTTGTCTGAGTAAGTGAGTTCTAGTATTTCTCAAGTTTGTGTTAGATGAAGGAACCTAAGAGATGCTACGAAAGGACCTCTCCTTGTATAAACTATTTTTTCCATTTTTCTAGGAACTGATTTGTGCCGAAATTCCCCTTATTGTTTATGAGAGAAACATCAGAAACCAGAAGGACGTATCCTACATTTAACATATCAGCGAACAACTCAATAACATAAAGAACCATAATTGGTGGCCAAATTGTAGATCTTGTTAGCCAGAACTGTATGCGATAACAAATGGTGCCTTGTTTCCTTTTAATGGACCAGACCATACTATTCCAGAACCCAGAGTTGATTCTCGATATCGTAATATCAGGATATAATACGACGTTTGTAATAAATAAAAAAATTTCTTACTTTCCAGATTGTTCATAAATTAATTATGTTAGCTTGTATCAATTTCAGGTTGTTTGTGTTATATAATTAATAAAATTGTAGAGAAAGAAAAAAGAAGTAAGAAATTCAAGGTTTTGCACAGTGGCAATGATGAAAACTGAAAATGGGATGCCTATGGAGGATACAGAAGGTGCCATGGGACCAAAGAACCAATTGATTAGCGCAAATGATGAGAGTGATCTTGGTATAGCCAAAGATAATGGATACTGTGAGAAGCAAGTTAATGTTAATAATCATGATGAGCTTGTGCAATTGGCTGTGGAAGTTGATCTTCAAAATCAATATTTGAAGTCCCAGTTTGAGGAGCTTAAGAACCTTGCACATGATATCAATTATTCTCACCGTCAGAGCAATGTTGCAGAGAAAGATAATGAGGTGAACGCCGATGTTCATGAGCTTCGTAAAAAGATTGAGTCTCTGACCAAAGATCTTCAGGAAGAAAGACTAACAAGTCGTGCTGCAGAGGAGGCTCTGAAGCATCTTCAGGCCTTGCACTCGGAAGCAGATACACAGGCCCAAGAGCTGTCTGTTAAACTTGCTGAAGGTTGTGCTTTTCTGATACTATCTTATGAAATTTTTGAGAACCTATTTTACTATTTTCAGGCATAGACTTCTAAACTTTTGCCAGACAACTTCTACGAAGTATCTGCTTGTATAACAAGTGATCTTATGCATCTAGATATTTGCACTTTCTCTAATGCCATGGATATCAATATAACTCTGAACTTACAATTTTTTTTGTTCCTGTAGCCCAACAGAAGATGAATGAAGAAATAAAAGAGCGCGACGAGAAGTACTCTGAGCTTGATACTAAGTTCAGCAGACTTCATAAAAGAGCAAAACAGCGCATTCAGGAGGTGCAGAAGGTAAATCATCATACTTCTTTCTATTCGATGATAATGGATCTATTTCTTTTGTTTTAGCTACTTCACATAATTTAACTATTGATGAAGTTCTTTGAAAATTGGATTAGCTATTCTAATATATTCAAATGATTAAACTGTCGATAAAGCCTTTTTTCTTACTACTATCATTTAGTTTCCCTGTTACGACCGGAGATTTCATTCTGACTGCAAAAGAAACTTGTAGTTACAATTGTGTTGCTCTGGTGTATTATCTTTGATCTTTTCTAGGATCTTCACCCATTAAATGTATTTGATCACAAGGGACTGATGATAATAAATTAAGTCATTGTAACTCTGTTTGGTTTTCTGATTGTCTTGCATTTCTTTATTTGAGCTAATAAATAATTAACTGCCATGCTTTGAGAAAAGATTTTCTGTGTGTATTTGGAAATTGTCATGTTTAGGAAAAGGATGATATTGAGGCTCAATTCCGTGAAATCAATGAGAAAGCTGAGCTTGCATCATCTGAACTGTTAGCCTCACGTCAAGAGCTAGAACGTGCTCGTCAGCAAGCTAAGGAAGCATTAAAGGCAATGGATGTGGAGAGACAACAACTCAGAAGTGCAAATAATAAGTAAGCTTGGCATGTCAATTACTTGAAAAATAAAAAAATATGTCAAAACATTTGAGGACTTTCATTCACTGGGAAATATGATCATTATGTGGTTGAAGCAAGAAGATTGCACTGGCATTTATATATTTTATTACATCCATTGGGTTACGTCGATTTGGATGTCAATTCTTTTTCAGTGCATAAAACATACAGTTGCTCTGTGAAAACTTCCTTAAGATGAAGTCCTTTTAACTTGAATCTTTATTCTATCATCTAGACTTCGGGATAACATTGAAGAATTGCGTCATTCTCTTGCACCAAAGGAGAACACCATCGAGGCATTGCAACAATCACTTTCAGTGAAAGATCAGGTTATAAGTTAATTCAATAGCACATTAGATCTTTTAATTTTCAACGTTCTCTCACAAATGTAATTTCTCTTGGAATTCTTTCGGGCAGAGACTATGTATGAATGCTCATTAAAATTACTTCTTATATTATCTCTGCACTTGAATACCTGATTAGTGCCTGCTCAATTGGCCCACTCAATTATAGCGACATGGTGTTAAAGTTGAAAGATAAGAAAAATATATTTTAATATACTGGAATGGGTCGTTGGACAGATACTAACAAAGAGCTCAAGACATATTCTGATTCTTTTTACTGGTTAAACTAACAAAATGAAACTTATCTTATTCTGGAACTAGGCAACTTGCTCCAGACCCTGCTAAAACTGCTCTCTAAATATTGTGATAGCGTTTGCTGCCTTTTATCCCCTAGTGTCTGCCTGACTAGACTTGAAAAAAACACTTCTATTAATATTTATCAACCTCGTAATTGCATTTAAAGTAATATTTATCAACCTCGTAATTGCATTTATATTTATCATCCTTTTGTTCAGATGTTAGAAGACATGAAAAAAACACTTCACGCAGATGAGGAAAAGAGGCAAACTTTGGCTACAGAAGTATCTGTAAAATACCAGAAGGTAGAAAATACATTTAGCACACAAATTGTGTTTCGGATAAAAATACTTAGTCTAGGTTACATTTGTTTCATCTCTTTAAATGATCAACTGATCTTGTTCCTGCAGAAAATTGATAGCTTGGAAGCACAAATTGCAGAGGGCTTGGTTGAGAGAGGCAAAGCAAGTGAAACGATTTCATCTCTTCGGGTAAGAATCTCTTTTGGTAATCCCTAGAAAGCAAATAGTTAGTCAGAAATCTAAGATTACTTCACACTTCTGTGGAAATCTTCAATCTTTAGAGGCGTGGCCGCGAGGTTGTGCGCCCTTTAGTTCTGGAAGGCAGTTCAACTATAACTTATCAAATGCATAACTATTAGTTACAATTACGTACGCCTTTAATGGGAGTAGTACGCCAGAAAGTATTGGAGTACACTTTTGGCGTAGTTGCTCAACCAATATCATCTTGACTAGCATCATGTAATGTATATCTTTGCATCATACAGAGACAGTATTTGCTGAGAAGCAGCTGACCTTCTCTGATCTGCCTATTTTTCAATTCTTTTATCCTCATTTTGCATAGGCTATGGTTGCTGAAAAAGATTCCAAGATTGCAGAGATGGAAGCAGCTTCAAGTGGTGAAGTTGCTAGACTGAGAGCAGCTATAGAAACCATTAAAGGAGAGCTCAGCCACCTGGGAAATGAGCACGTATGCCTAGTTCATTCTGTTTGTACTCTTTAAAGTAACTTTCTAAAAATAATGTTCCATAAGTTTTAACTTCATATTTCTATGATGAAAAGGTACAGTTACCATCTTTAATATTTGGCAGAGTGACTTGTATCTTGTTTTCACTTTATCTCTCGCTCTCATTAACTCATTTCCTTTAAGATGAGCTGGTGAGCTTTGATGTTTTGCTTGACTTTTAACACTGATTTCCCTTGACTCATAGTGGTTGCTCAAACACCCCTCTTAAAGTGACGATCCATAGGTTTTCCTATATCTTCTCCTCAACTAATTAATAGACACTTCCCCCATCTTAATTTATGTATTCTGTTTGATGTTCACTAATTGTGCACATCTCTAAAAGGCTAATTCATATATTATTATTAATTTTTTGTAAAAAGTATCTACAATTAAATTCATCACTCCAAGTACTAATGTGCCGAAGCCTTTTATATTGATTAAAATAGATCATAGTTAATTTAATATCAAAACTGCAATATTTTAAATTGATCCGCCCAACCTCTTATATATTTATGTGGTATAATAGTGATTTTGCATTTCTTATTGACACTAAAGTGAAAGTGAACCTTAGTGTCATATCTGTTTCATAAAGGTCCTAGTCTTAAAGTTGTATAATATCATGGTCAACCAGGTACCACTTGTATAGTTGTATCTTCTTATTTACCAGTGATTAGGTTCATATTAGTTTATGATACTGATCATTGGATTTGTGTTTTTTTTAATTTCTGCATTTCTTGTTTTGGGACCAGATGCATATCTCATTGTTGCTTGACTCTCATTAAGACTTTGTATTTTGTTTTTCCTTTCAGGAGAAAGATAAGGAGAGTTGGGAAGCTGACACCCAATCTCTCAAGGCGAAGCTCAATATTGCGGAGAACAATTGCATACGCTCTGAAATTGAAGTAGCTAGAGTCAGAAGTATTGCTCTGTCTTTTTACTTTTGTACATAAACTTTGAAGTTCTCTTATAACTCCATCCCTGGTCTCAGGTCAACTGGAGTCGGAGTTGTCCATGCAAGCTCAAATGCTGAACAATAAAGACGTTGATCTAGTCGCAGCCAGACAGGAGGTAACCATCAGGCAGGCTCTTTTCCAAGTTGACCCAAGATGAATTGCAAATACTATTTACTACTTCACAATAGATAAGCAGCATAGTAGGTAGTATAACCATTGTAATTTTTTCTTATATAAAAATCAAGATTATAATAAATACAATATGATCTCTTCTTATAATTTTCTTTCTCAGATCAATCAATGGTGTATGTTTTTTAGCATTATATACTCTCATATTTACAAGCATGTACTCAGTTCATGTGTATTTTATGATGCACTTTCCCTAAAATAGGTCCTGTTACTACTTGCAGGTTAACCGCCTGGAAAGTGAGTTCTCTTCCTACAAGATTCGTGCTCATGCACTTCTTCAAAGAAAGGATGCTGAAATAGCAGCAGCTAAGGACAATGAGCAAGTCAAGGCACTTGAGGAGGCACTAAAGGTATATGTTTCTCGGTGAAAAGGTGCTTGAGTTTTCTTTTATATTGATGGGGTGATACTTATCAGGATTGTTTTGGCCCTAGGAAGCCGAGAGAGAAATCACGTTTGTATCATCTGAAAAAGATAAAACTATCCAAGAGCTGAAAGATTCTTTGGCTAATTATGTTGAGGAGCTTGCTAAAAGGTGCTATTATGCCCTTATTCATTCTCTTCTTTTTTGGTGTACACTTTTTCTCAAGCAATGAACCATTTATATTTTTATTCTGAAATTACCATCATGATATAATTAAATTTGATAGGTATATACCGTGTTGACAAGAACTATTTAATGATCAAAATAGTTTATTGACGATAAATCATAATTGTTTTAACCTAATTTACCATACTAATTTTAGGGACAAGGCTCTAATTTCTACTACAGAGGATTTGAAAGATATGGAAGCAAAGCTCAGTTCTGCTCTTTCCAGCTTCCAATCTGAAAAGGCATCATGGGAAATAAACCTGCAAAATGTTGAAGAAACTTGGCGATGTACTTACTCTGATCAATTAGTTTTGTTCTATTTTCCCCATGTTCTCTTCATGATCTCAAGTTTATATTTAGACATGTCCAATTAGTTAATATAAATTGTCAGTGAGATGCGAGACACTTCAAGCTCAGACTGAGGTGGCATCTGGAGAAAATGTGGAGAAAGAGTTGGAGGAGTTTAAGTTGAGCTACAAGAAGTTAAAGGTGGCACCCTAATGTTTGTATGTTCATTAACCGTTACTAATCTATCAGTATTAAAATGTGTTATACCTTCTAGGAAGAACATGACTCATTTCGCGATCTCGCGGATAAAATTATTGAGGAGAAGGATGTGGAGATATCCCGGCTTTTAGATGATAACAAGAATCTTCGCCAGTCTCTAGAATCAAAGCCTTCGGTAGTCTCTCTCTGCTCGAGTGCCTCTGTTTGAGCTTACATACATAAGTGCATCTATTGTTTGATTTTGCATTTGTCTATCGGTTTGCTTACTTTCTTAAGTCAATTTGGAGACATCCTCTTTGTTATCACAGACAGGGTTAAGTTGTGGACTATCCACCACCTCCCCCCTCCCCAACCCGACCCTGCCAAGGCGGGAGCCTCTTTGAAGGCATTGGGACATTGTTGTGTACTTACCTTTCTTGAACTGCTCATTGGCTATGTTCTCAATTGCTGACAATTTATTTTATACCCTAGGTGGATTACGATAATAAGTACAACACAGGTAGAAGAACACCCTCCCTATCTTAGACCCTATTGCAAGTTGCAGTTGAGTGCTAGACTCGTGAATATAATTATCGATTCTCTCTTTCTCCATTTTTACAGATTTTCAGAAATTGGGTTCTCTGAGTTCAGTTCCATCAGATGCGGACCACCAGATTTTGGTATGAGATAATTACTTATACAATAATAGTCTTTGGTCTTTTAGATATCTTTAATGTTCTCAAGATAATTTTTTCTAATTGGAGAATTAAAAACTATTAGACATGGTGTAAATGTGGATAACAATCAATTGGTTCAAGTGACCTCATATACAACCCAGAAACCAGAAGAATTTAATGTCTACAGGTAGATTATATATTTTTCTATCAATGTTATCCGCTATTGTCTTAAAAAGAAGTAAATGATAAAGGTAATTCTTGTGGGTGCAATGTTTTCCCCAGTTGAATGAATTTGGCTCTTCAAGTTATAACTATTAAAATCATGAAGCTTATATCACCCAAATCTAACTTAGTTATGGTATCTAAGAAAAATAGCAGTTATAGTGGGAGGCAATTTTTAGTATGAAAGGTTTTAGTCTGGTTCACTAACTATCGGAATCTCAGATTTTGGCAAGGCAGCAAGCTCAGCGTGAAGAAGAGCTAGCCCAGTCACAGCGTCATATTCTTGCACTTCAGGTAAGTTGTACTTGGCATTTAACTTTTGGTTCACAATTTGTCATCATCTTTATTGTCTCTTTTACCAGGATGAACTTGAGGAGCTTGAGCATGAAAATCGCCTCCATAGGCAACAGGTTCAAATCATTTTTATTTTGTTTTTATATTCTTCTGCCTAAGTGGTAGCCACATTCTGCAACAATTGCCCCATATGGTGAACAATACCACAAGGAACGGGGTTACCAGTTATCACAGTGGTAGGCCTCCCTTTTGAACCTCACACCGTAGGTGTAAGGGGAAGGGGGTTTTTCCGACAGGAAAAAAAACTTAAAAAGTACTATTATAGTTCTAAATTTGCTGTCTTCCTACTCTTTTCTACTGCAGATCCTTCAAACTTTTTTCTTAAATGAACTCGAATATGTCCCGTGTGGTTTTACATTTAGTTGGTTTTCTCATCATATGATCATATAAATTCTAGGAAGCCATGTTGAAGGAGGAGGTTAGGAACATGGAAAGAATGCAAAAACGGGAAGGGGTGGATATGACATACCTCAAGAATGTTATCTTAAAGCTTCTGGAGACAGGTATGAAAATTCAAACTGTTTTTGGGATTTGTAACCTATTAACCTTGCCAGTGTTAAATATGAGTTACAGACTTTAAGCCCTTGTCCAATTCTGCCTCAAAAAGAAGCAGTCAGTTAGTTTGGGTACTTAAATAATTTGTTTTTTGTGAAGAATTATTTATTTGTGTTGATTTTCTCTGTCACTGCATAGGTGAGGTGGAGGCTTTGCTGCCAGTTGTTGCGATGTTGCTCCAGTTTAGCCCTGATGAGGTATGTTCTTGTTATAGAACTAAGATAGGCAGAATCTCAGTATAGTTATACTTATCAATGACATCTCGTGTTGCCTTTCTTCTAACTTTTATTTTTAAGTGGTTGTCTGATAAGTGACATAAATGGACCGGAAGTTCTGAAGCTTATACTGTTGTCTTCAATATACAACCGATAATAGACCCTCTGTATAATATAAATACATACGGTAACAATCATCATCATGTACTTACTTGCTAAAGTACTTGAATATTCTCTGATGGCCCTATCCGCCAAACCAAGATTCTTGGTCACAACTCACAAGAGATCTTTTCTTCTGGTTCCTTACCTCTGTAGTATAACCGGACTTCCCATTTCGGCACCTTGCAATTCTGACATTACTTCTATTGGCATCTAAAAGTAATTTGCTGCTAATTAGTTACTTCTCGATATGCATATGCAGCTTCGGAAGTGTCAACAAGCATATAGATCTGCTACTGAAAATCTACCTAGCTCTGCAAGTGACACGCCAGGATCTGGACTCTCGCTTTTTTCCAGATTCTCATTTTCATGAGAAACAGAATTATGAACATTGGCCATCAATCAAGTGCCTCGCTGGCAGGAAGAAACAAAATGAAGATAGTCTTTGTGCTCGAGAGAATTGGAATTCCGGATATTCTGCAGAGAACCAAGAGATACTCCCCACAGGAATGGCAGTTGGCGGTTGAGGTTTTTATGTAAAAGAATAGGAAGCATAGTTGATAGTGTTCAAGCAAGTTATAATCAAGATCATGATAGGGAATGGTTATGCAAGTCTTGGAAAAATTACAGTTTGTAAGTTTCATGTTGTAAAAAGTTTGAACTTTGAAGATGCAACTGTATTTTATAACATTCGATTTCTTTGTAATTTTGGATACATTTTTATATTATGAATACGAATGAAGTGTTATTATCAACATAGAGAAAGAAAACCATTGGGTCTTAGAATACTATCAATGTCTTTCACTTTCACTTTTTCTTGTACGATCATTTTCCATAACTTTTTACTTTGATTTAGCAAATGTAAAACATTACCTTCGATTCAAATTCGATTTTTATGAAAAAATAGAAGAGTTAATACTTATAAAATACTAACTAAAGTTGGTCTCTCTCCTAAACACATACTCCCTCCAATTCAAATTGGATGTAGTGTTTTTTTGCGTGCGCAACTTTGATCATCAATTACTTATTATTTTTTAGTCCAAAAAATATAAAAAATAGAAGAGGTTAATTTAATTTCGAATCTAAATTATCATTCATTTAGCTTCATACTTATATCAAGTGATTAATAAAATTAAATTAAATATAATACACTAAATTGTTAATTCATTTGTACTTTGTCCATGGTAATGACCTTTTTATTGTTAAATTCACATCTTTTAAGGTAAACTGCAATGAAATAGTAGTAGGCTAGTAGCAAACCAAAGACTAAATCAAACCAAGACTATAAATCTTAGTCAACGTAGATTGTTTTTTATTATTAATTTAGTTGTAAACTATATTTGTCATTTGATGTTATAATGTTACTCATTGAAATTAAACTAGATGGTCTTAATGGTAGTGAGTTAATGTCTAACAAATTAATTTGTTGATGGTCCAGACACCACCTCGTTAAAAATTGAATTTCAAACTTTTTTGAGTTTGTAGTTCAAACCGATTACTTTTATGTTATCCATTTTCATCAAATCATTGCACAAAACAAGTCCTAAGTTAACTAAGGCATAATCAAATGAATACGAATGATACAGTTAACAAGCATGGATTGATAGCGAGCCACTTAGACGCATATATTTCTTGAAAACTCCGAATGACAAGTCCCAATCGATTTTGAAACAATTCGATTAAGGAGTGGGACTGCAATGATCAAATCTGAATCGAGCAGTTAATAGCCCGATATCATATGGGATTATAAAAACTAAAAAGTAGAGTCAAATGTGGCTTGGTTAGCAAGAAAATCAACATTCCACCATTCTTCCTCTAACTACCCCCTACCTCTTAATAATAATTCCACAACTTGCCCCACCTTGAGTTCCCTCATTACACAAACCAACACCTCATCTCTCATTTTTCCTCATTAAAAAACAAGCAGGGTTTGTAATGGGGGAAGGAGATGCCAGCTCACCAACAAACGACGTCGTTCCTGGAGGAAGCGTCACACTCAACATACGATCATCCAACGGCTCAAAATTCACGGTGGAGGTGGAGCTCGAAACCACCACCGTCGGATCGTTGAAGACGCAGATTGCTTCAAAATGCGATATTCCAGCTGAACAGCAACGCTTGATCTATAAAGGAAGGATCTTGAAGGATGATCAAACCCTCAAAACCTATGGTAATTTTCTCATTTTTAATGAACATTGTTTCAAAATTGTTGTCCATTTTGGCTTTTCTTGGTAAAAAATTAAGGAAGTTTGAAGCTTTGATTGATATATATATAGGTTTGATTTTAATTGAAATGATCGCATTAAAAGTCTAGCATCCGATATATATTTTTCACCTAAGAGTAGTTCATGATTTGGTTTGTTAACACTATGACCAAACCCATATAAGCTATGGTAATTAATGTGTTGTTATTAAGTTTCTTTCGAAATAATTGTCCGGTTTAACTTTTAAGAATGTTTGAAGCATTGATTGATATGGGTAATTTCGTTTTGAATTGAAATTAGCATTTCAATAAAATACTAGCATTTGATATATTAATTTGGTTCGTTAACACTTAGTGGCAATTTATGTATTTTACTAGTAGTTCTTTTTTTTGCAACTTTTGGTTGGTTAGACTTTTATTGGTCAAAATTGGATAAACCTTCAAGTGTTAATTGAGATGTATACGTTTGATATGAAGTGAAATTAGAATCTTAAGAAAATACTAAAATTTGATATATTTTACCCTTCAAGTGAAGTTTGATAAAATAGTAGAGTTTAATTTTGATTTGTATTTGTCTAAATTAATAAAGTTTGAAGCTTGATTGAGGTTTGATAACCTTGATTTGAATTATAATTAAAATATTAATAAAGTACTAAAATTTAATATAAAAATTTCAAGTAAGCATGACGCTTGATTGGGGTATATAAGTTTGATTTGAATTGAAATTAACATGTTAATACAGTACTAGCATTTTATATATGGATTTGGTTTGTCAACACTATGATAATTTAGTATGTTTTTTACCAGGTTTGGTTCGAAATAGTTGTCTGGTTTGACTGTTACTGGTCAAAATTAAGAAAGTTCGAAGCTTTGACTGTAATGTGTAAGTTTCATTTGAAATTTAATAATATATCTTTGAACCTAGTATGATACGGACTTGATCCATTTTAGTTGTCGTTTTTGTTTTTAGTGGTGAAATTTTGTTCATGAGTAACTTTTTTAATTATATAGTAAAGAATTATAAGAAAATAATTTATGATAATATTTTTCAAATTAAATTCAAACATTCAATGATTTTATACATTTTAGAGAGTAGTTAATTGCTATATTCGTAAAAAGTGATTTTGTGGAATAATGTAAGAGTCCATTAATAGAAAAGCAGCAGCAAAATCTGTTATTGCATAGTGCATCAGTGGTTCATTGGTTCTTCAGTGGGATGTTGAACTAGTTAGATAGTGTGCTGATAGTGCTGTGTACATCAATTTTACCTTGGATCCTTATTGAATAGTCGATAGCTAAAGGGGTCTGTTTATAGTTTGGGTCAATGAATTTCATGTTCTAGTTGTTGGTATTGTCAGTTAATTGTCTTGGATTAGGATTTTAGTCAATTGGCTTCTAATTAATCAGATTCTCCATCTTTTAATATGCTATAGCCTATCGTTAGATCTTCATTATTAGCAACCTATGGATGCTTCTTGTCATATGGGGAATGCCTAAGTCTTCATTATTTAAGACTGCATATTAATTTGTTTGTGTGGTGTTTAGGTTTGGAGGCGGATCACACTGTTCACTTGGTGCGGGGTTTTGCACCAGCTGCCTCTCCAAACACAGGCAATACTGGTACAGCAAATACGAGTCCAGCTGCTCCAAGAAATGCAAGTCCGAATGAAGGTGGAACACTTGGAGGATCTGGTTTGGGAGCTTCATTGTTCCCTGGACTTGGCGTGAATGGTTTAGGTAGTGGTGGTGGTATGTTTGGAGCTGGGTTACCTGAGTTTGAACAAGTGCAACAACAGCTGAATCAGAATCCTAACATGATGAGAGATATAATGAATATGCCTCTTGTTCAGAATCTGATGAATAATCCTGAAATTATGAGAAATATGATCATGAACAATCCTCAAATGCGTGACATTATCGAGCGCAACCCAGAACTTGGACACATACTCAACGACCCTGCCACTCTCAGGCAGACAATGGAGGCTGTAAGAAATCCTGAACTTATGCGAGAGATGATGCGTAATACAGACAGGGCAATGAGCAACATAGAAGCATCTCCTGAAGGATTCAACATGCTCAGGCGCATGTATGAAAATGTGCAGGATCCGCTTCTTAATGCTGCCACAATGACCGGTGATTCAAGAAATGATGCAGTATCTAACCCTTTTGCAGCTCTTTTGGGCGCACAGGGTGGGGCAGCTGTCAGAAATCAGGCATCTAATCCTCCAACTGCAGGTGCTGAAGCAACTGGAAACCCACCTGCTCCAAACACTAATCCGCTTCCAAATCCCTGGGCTTCTGGTGGCAGTAAGTATTTTAGTTTATACTCCCTTACCTCTAACATCTGGACTACAACATTTTTGGCTAATTATTTACACAAGCACCATTTGTGTTATGTTGCCTACTCTTATAGTTGTCTCTCCACTTTTTAAGAACTATTTTGAAGAACTCCATATATATTTTGTAACAAGTTGTATTATTTGTGCTTCTTATTTTTCTTTTTTCGCGAAGTATACTGCACCTTAAAGTTTCATGTTGTTCCATGCAGCGTGCTTGTTTTTTCTATGTAAATGATTTCAAGTGTTCAATAATTTGGAAATCTAGGTAGGTTTTACAATTAGTGACTAAATAATTGTCATTACATTTTATAAGCTGGTAGAGCCCCAACAACTCCTAGCGCAAGACCAGCTAACACTGGTGAGACCAGGGCTCCAGTTTCTGGATTAGGTGGACTTGGCCTCCCTGAGATGCTCGGTGCAATGCCAGATGCCTCAACATTGAACCAATTAATGCAAAATCCAGCAATGTCACAGATGATGCAGTCTGTGCTTTCGAACCCTCAACAGCTGAACCAGGTTGGATTTTTTAGTTATGCTTTCTTCGTATTTGCCCATAGTTTTGCCACCCAGTCTTTTATTTCATTTACAGTAAGGCCTTTTCTTTATTTATCCACTCCTCAATTAATATATTGAATCTCGAGTTTCTTAGATTCTTGGCTTCAATCCAGCTCTGCGCAACATGATTGACTCCAATCCACAACTTAGAGAAATGATGCAAAATCCTGATTTAATCCGTCAATTAACTTCCCCAGAGATGATGCAGGTGAGATGCTCCCTTGTCTTCCTGTGACTCTCGCATTCTCTTCTTGCTATCATACTTTCATTTATTTGTTTCTTGAGTAAAAAAAGTTGCAAGACCTTTCCGAAAGATGCAATAGAAGTGATTTTATGGTTCTCGACCAGCAGTTTATGGTGCTCATAATATGCTAGGCTGTTGTTATTGCTCAAATTTTAGTAGATAAGATATTCCCTTGCTGTTTTAAAGTTTTCACTAAATATTATATAGTAATTGGGTAGTTGCAAATTTGGAGTGTGTTTGGGAGTTGGGACTCAAATTATACCACTCATTTTGAACTGTTTGACTTTGAACAAACATTTAGAAAGAACGTTTGTCTTGCATTTTCCCGTTTCCTTCTTTTTGTACTATTCTCTTACAAATTTAGGTCAAAATGCTATTCATTTAGATTCTGAAGAATGAAGAAATAGTAAAAAATAATATGTTGGCACCCGCTTGAGATCACTCAACTACCCAGCCTTTTCCTAGTTGCTGTTACTGTATTCATGCATATTTAATATTAATATCCGGAGTTCTTCTATCTGTGTGTGCATGTGTGATTTCAGCAACTAATGACTCTTCAGCAAGGGCTCGGGTCTCAAGTTGGTCAACAGAGATCAGCCCAGTAAGTGGTATCAGTTTCTTTCTGTTCACAGAATGTATATTTGGTGTGTTTTCTCTTTCTGGTGCTTGTTTAAATTTTAGTTCTTTTCTAATCCTGAAGGAATAGAATGCCTGTCCTCTTATAGAAAGAAACTGTTTTGAATTTGTCTGATTAGTGTGCCTGAACAATTGTTTGCCCAGTTGAAGTTTTTTGACAATTTTTGTTTTCTTTTTTATTCCCACAGGGAACCAGGGCAAATTGGTGCTGGTGCTGGTATGTTTCGTTGTTTTTTAGCTTTAAATTTTTTCGTGCATTACATATTCTTGCTATCTTCAGCCAGGTTATTGTTATCTCTATATTGTACAGTGATGTGGTCTATCGTGCTAAATGCATAAGCTTTCAGTTACTCTGTGAAGTTGTTTGTTCTATAAGTTGAAGTACAAATGAGATAATTTCTTCATAATACTAATTGATTCGCTGAACTTATAGTTTATAAAGTAAGATTCATACAATTAGATACTACACACCAAAACATTATTTGGTCAACGTAAACATGAGTACTTTGAATTGATTAGTCAAACCACCTAGTTCAATTGGGAAATAGGTAGTATCTGTTACCTTAATTTACTAAGCAAAAGCATTCCTTTGTGGTTAATAATTCAGGCATGGAATCGTTGATGAACATGTTTGGACTTGGAGCTGGTGGCCTCGCTGCTGCTGCCAATAGACCCAATGGTTGTGATTTCTTCTCTGTTTGCATTCACCTTTTACGCTTTAGTATCTGCTGTTATTCTCATTTCCTACTTGTATTCTGCTTGATATAGTACCTCCCGAAGAACAATATGCTACTCAACTTGCACAACTACAGGAGATGGGTTTCTTTGACCCTCAGGAAAACTTACGGGCGCTGATTGCGACCGCTGGTAATGTTCACGCAGCTGTGGAACGCCTGCTTGGTAATCTTGGTCAGTAGTGAGATACTTGTGATGAATGTTCAAGATTACTGCAATTAATTCCACTTTGGGCGAATGGATATATTGGATCATACGGGCGTCAAAGCATATCGTTCTTCATCGCGGGTATACAATTAGGTTGATTATGGGAGACCCGTCCCTAGCAAATATTTTCTGCTTCCTGAGGTAAAATAGAAAATTGATTGGAAGTACAAATATTGTGAAGTGTCATGTACATGCGATATCAATATTCTCTCATAAAGTAATAGTTTTGCTTGAGCAATGTCTTATAACGTTGACCACTAAACTTATTTGCCATGGCAAGAAACTTCCCAAGACAACTACCATCAATAGCTGTCCTGTCTAATGATAGCTTTGTTCGCAAGTTCGAATTATGTAATTTAGATCAGTTTTTTTTAATTGTTGTATTTGATGTGACAGGAGATAATTGTATTTTGAAAATTGTGTTATTGATGGTCTTATATTAATTGCACATTTAGAATATTGTGTTCAGCAATGGCTTTAGCTACCGTTTGTTGAAATGGTATATACTCGCTCAGCTTTTGCTTTAGCCATATTCTTCCAGTCTTTGTTTTTTCTTATTGAAATGGAAGCAAAAAATATAGTGGTAAATCACTAAATTGTAGGCATATTACGGAAAGTCGATTCTAAAATTGCGTTAACCAGAATTGGTGAAATTGTATCTCTTTCATTAACTGTTAGAATTGTATCTTACATTAATTGTATCTTACACTATGTTCAACATAAGGGGCGTGCTCGATAATGATCAATATGCCAAATATTTCTTTAACCTGCACTTTAATTTAAACCGATGCTAACTTGATAAGAATGCCTGTGAGCGAATGGGTACCTTACCGCAGACATGTACACATGAATGATGAGTGATGTCTTTTATCGTAAAAAACAGAGTTTTCTAAGGGCCGTATGGCTAAAGCCAAAAGAGAATAAGAAGCTTGCAGCATAGGGCGAGCATCAAGGACAGAAGTGAGAAGCAAGCTTGATTTGTTTAGTGAGAAAGAGATTATGCTAAATTTGGTTGATAGTGGTAGTAATCAATATAGGAAATGTATCACGTGAAGAGAATATGTTTTGGTCATTGCCTAATAAGCAGCAGCATTAAGGTATATTATGATATTACAAACATCTGATGCTTTAAAATTAAGTTGTTCGATTCCAAGGTATGTTTCTTTGTATAAAATAATGTATTTCATCCTTGAATATAAAATTATCTAATTCACCCACTAATTATAAGTAATTTGTAATCCTAATAATATTATGAAATAAATGAGGAAGTCGATTTAAAATTCTGTGATCAAAGTCAATAATGTTTTAAAAAATAACTTGACATATAATAGTAACCTGAATAAAAATTATATGTATTAAGGACGACCATTTTCACCCTTCAAAACTTTGTATTGTTTATATTTATAATGTATTAGTTGATCATGATATTTTTTAGATATATGTTAACTACAAAGTAAGAAAGAGAAAGAATGTTGGTGTTGTATAATGAAACTTAAAAAAAAAAAGGATATTGAACTCAATTTTGATATTATTAGCCAACTCATGATTATAATTTATTTCTTACACCACAATCCAACATCCAACATCCAAAATCCAAAATCGACATTGAAAATGATCCAACGTAGTATTATTGTACACCTGGAAAAAATGCTTAATTATTGCATACTTCCTTTCACTACCGAATTTCTCGTTTATTCTGTTAATTGGACACTTCCACTTCGACCAATCTCGCTTTTTCTGCTTCTTTTTCTCATCTTTCTTTGACCTCTTCCATTATTCTCCTCCATCTCTTCATTTATTCCTTCTTACTATATCAATCCGATCTCATTTAAGCCTTCTTTGTTTTTATTCTCAAATTTAACCCATTTTCACTTTTCAGGAACACCATTTCCCATTCAGGTAAAGATTGTTTTTTTATTCAAATTCTGTGGCATTCTTTTTGTATAGTTCACTTTTGAGATCTACTCATGTTGGTTATTTTACCTGGGTTTTTTCGATGGCATAGTGTATATGTTCTTTAGCTGATACTGGTCAAATGGGTAGTTGTCGTTTTTAACTCCATCCATTTCCAGAATAGTATCCTTTCGTATTTTGAATTTGGATGGTTGAATTTTTAAAGTTTGAAATCTTAAGTTTTTTGTGAAAATGTATCAAGATTGTATTTTTAATGTACTCTGTAAATTAGGTACGTGAATATTGTTAATTCCGACAATTGAAAATCAAACTAGACGATCATTTTGGATATATAGGTAGTAGTTTATGTAATGTAACATAGGGTTGCTTTTGATATGGAAGAACTGTTTTAGATGTTAGGCTTCTAATATTGTTCAGAATAGAGAAGACGATGTGCATCTATATTTTTTTATTACTGTAATTGAATTATACTTCTTTTTTGTTATTTTTAGTGCTTAATGCATATAGCTCAGTGGGATTGTGATATGTGTTAAAAGTTATTTTATGTGGGATAGATAGTATGCAAATAACTAGCTGGTTAAGCTACCACTGATATATAAGTTTGGTGTTCTGCTAGAGATTGAGTTTCAATAATGATGGAGAAGGCCAATCCCTCACAGAAGTTGTATACTCGAATGCGCCTCTGGGAGTTCCCCGATGAGTATGTTATTGAGCCCACTGATGGCTCTTCTGGCTCATGTTTATCTGTTAGTAGAAAGGATGGGTCCATGAACCTTATCGGTTGGTTTTTCTTACTTGTTATATTGCTTAACAGTTTTCTTTTCAGTTGCTAGGCAGTAATTGTTGTTGAAGACTGATATCTTACTTATTTATTGGTTTTTCAGATGAAATACCTCAATGCAGCTCACTTCGAGTTCCCAAAATTCAGACAGTTTTTGGTGTCATCGGGACGATTAAGCTATTGGAAGGCAAGTTTTATATTTGAATTTTTTACTTGTATACAAAAAAAGATCTGTGGGCTGTAAACTTTTGAAGCAAGCCTTGTTCTTGCATTGCTTGATTGAATCTATTAATGTTTAATACAACTCCAATGGCTTGATTGAATTTATTAATGTTTTGAAGAATTTAATACAACTCCAATTACTTGATTGAATTTATTCATGTTTTGAAGAATCTATACTAGTATTTGTCTTGATTTGAAATCTGATTGCTTGATTGAATTTATTAATGTTTAATACAACTCTAACTGTGCATTGACCTGGAGTTCATATTGGTATGTGAGCATACTTAGTAATTTTGGAATTTATACTTTCTTGTTCTTTTCCAGGCTCATATTTATTAGTAGTCACGGAGCGGCAATGTATTGGAACTTACCTGGGACACCCTATTTTTAAAGTCTCATCATTGAAAATACTACCCTGTGATCATTCCCTCAAAACCTCACCTGCTGAGCAGGTAACTTTCTTAAGAAGCATCTTATAATATAAATGATAGTCATCTTATCTGGAAGACAATTTTGTCATCTCTCCGTTATCCTTTTCTCATATCAGTGCATTCATGATTGTTCCATGTTATGAACAATTTTTTTGGTTTTTGTGATTCTTATATCACAGAAGCAGATGGAGACAGAGTTTTCTGCTATTTTAAAAGTTGCAGAGAAGACAACAGGTCTTTATTTTTCATATGATGTGAACATAACTTTGAGGTAAATAGCCGCCTTATTTGTACTTGCTACATAGCAATTTTTCCATGTTGTTATTTTAATTGCCTGTGTAACATTTCTAAGTGTGTCAGCACATTTGAAACAAATTAAATATTGCATATTTTTTAAGAATCTCAATATGTGTTGAGAACTATTAAATTTTTGTAATTTTATGGTGTCGAAGCTCAGACAGCTAAAGTTGAGTTATTCTGCTGGACAAAACGCTAGGTCGTTCCATATTATGAACTGGGTTTAATACTGTCCAGATCATTGCTTATTCTTTTTTAAAGTATTCCCTTAAAATAATAAAAAAATGTAATGAATTTGGATACAATCTACTTCATATAATTATATTTAGAAAATATTTGAATTTGACTCGTAAAACGTTTAAAGAAATATGAACTTTTCAAACTATTTTCATGCATTTGCTGCCGTGTTTATCATTGCAATGGACTTCTCTCTTATAGTTACTCGTTTAAAGTGTCTACTCTATGTTTGTGGATCAGAAAATATTACTCATATTTGGCAGAAATAATTTTATCCCTTTAATAACGTAGGTTGTCCAGGCCTTAGTGTCTATAATGCTAGAGTAGCCAGTAGCTAGAAGTTGAAGACCTAGTACTGTATTGACAAAATGGAGTTATATTGCATAAAGGGTCAGCAAAGCTTTGTATAACCTCCCGCTACTTCCCATCTCCCACATACCCACCCCAATCCTCTTTTCTCCATGCCCCTTGCAATTGCTGATTTTGGTGATGAAATAATTAGTATGTGGCGCATTCTTGCAGTGCTCAAAGATTGAATGATTTGGGAGACGAATCAAAGTTGCTCCCCCTATGGAGACAAGTAAGGTCCTCTTATGTTGTTGAGTTTAATTTCGTTAAGAGAGTATGTGTTGTCTTGTTGGAAGTGGTGAATATTTCCTAAATTAGCCTATGAATTTCTCGCTTGGTTGGTCTACACAATGTGCTTGAAGGCTCACTACAATTGATGTTCATTTCTCGTCATTGATGCTCATAATAGTTCTTTTCTTCCAACAGGCAGATCCTCGGTTTCTTTGGAATAACTATATGATGGAAGCCCTCATTGATAATAAGGTCAGGTTGTTTATGGAGTATCTTCAGTCTATCACATCTGGTTTTTTATACATGCTCACTTTCTGATTATCTGTTTTACGCTTGCAGCAAGATCCTTACCTGTTACCTGTAATCCAAGGGAGTATCCTTTTCATTTTACTTTTGCATGCGTATCTAGTACTTTTACAAAGCTTAACTTTAAAACTTCAACTTGATTTCACTATTTTTCAAGTTAAACCTTAACTAAGTGACAGGCTTTAACACCTTTCAAGTTGCTATTGCTCGAAAGATTATTGATGTTACATTGATTGCAAGGAGATGCACCAGAAGAATTGGTACATTTCTGAACAAAGCTTCCGTATTTTTCAGTTCCTTGAGACAAACTTTCCTTTGATTGTACATATAGAAATGTTGCGTAAATTTGTATTCCCCTTTTCCGATACTTCCCTGATAAACTAAAGATGTTAATAACACACAAATTTTGTATTATGTGGATATATCTGCCAACCTTTCCTTTAAAACCTTATAAGTGAGTTTGTAAGAATATATTATTACTAAATTAGGGTATTATTCGTCACAATCTTGTTGGGACCGCCTCTATTGCACTTGATAACGAGAAAACTTGTAACATATAAAATTATCTGAACACCTCTACAATTATTATCTCATATAAGTTGGAAAAACCAAGTCAGACCAGTGGAAGAAAAACAAATAAATATGAACATTCTAGAGTACTGTCAACACTCCTTCCTTGATAGTTCGTGGCATGTGTAATGACAATTGATTGAACCCAAAAGTAGGAATGTTCACTAATTGATAGTTTACATGGTCCAATAATCTGAAGGAACTCGGTTGTGGAGAAGAGGAGCCGATTCAGATGGCTATGTTGCGAATTTTGTGGAAAGTGAACAACTCATTCAGTACAATGGCTTGACGGCTTCTTTTGTTCAGGTTTGCTCGGTTCACTATGTTATTTATTTTGAGGATCTCTATTGATTGCCTTTCAATGATACTTTTAAGTTTACTGGAATAGCTATTAATTTCGAACTGGAATTTCCTCATCTCCCCCCTGATTGAGTTATTATTGGTGTTTACTGAGCAACAGATTAACTAAAATTGTTAGGATTTGGGGTGCACAATTGAGCTTAAGTGCATCCTTTTGGGGGAAATCTTGTTTGCTCTATTACTGGTTAGAATAATTTGTGGTTGGTTTAGTTGGGCTATCAATGCTCATCATTCTGTATTCAAACTTAATGGGGGCAGTTTGATACTAACGTTTAAATATGTAGTGAATTGTAAAATACAGAAGAAGACAGGAGATGATGTCTGAGAATTGATTCTCATTAGGCAAAATGAGGCGTTACATACAGATATATAGTAATAATCGATTAACTGAAGGACTAAATCCCCAAGCTACCATTCTTTCTAACTACACTTCTACCTATATTTGGACCATATCGTATCTTAAAATATAAATTTCTAACAGCTTTTAAGTGCACGGTGTTGAACAACTGGGAAATGTAAATATATTGCAAAATATATAATCTTGTGATAAATTAACTTGACGAATTGCTATGCTGTAGATCATTAAATGATCTCTATACTTGAAACCTCCTGGGATTTTGCATAAGATTGTAGTTCATATTCAGGAACTTTCAGCTAATTAAAACAAAAAAGTTTTAGGCCAAGCATTTGGCTGCAACTATATATGGGTCGCAATTCACTACTGGTAAACCAAGAAAACTATTTTGGGGATCAATCCCAGAAAAGTTACCAAAAAGGCTTAGATTGTATTATGACATTATTAACCTGGAATGTAGATCAACTTTGTTGTTTACTTTTTTGGATGTTATTATTTCTGTTTTACAAAATATAAGATATTTGATCTTGTTGACTTATTATGTTACATTCAAGTAATTTGGACAAGGCACTTAGAAAAATTAGAAGACCAAAAGAAACATCATTATAAACGTAAAGTATAATTTTGTTACAATTCTCAAGCCAAAATCATTTCTGGAGGTGCAAGTTCTCAGTGGAAGAGTGACGCTGCATTTCTTGAAAATATAACATCTAATGATCTTCGAGAAGCTAGATTTTCTTTAATCATCTGTAGTAATCCACCTCCCAAATTTGGATTCAAATGTTCAATTTAGAGCCTTAGTAATAACTCCAATATTTACCCAATCACTTCAGGAGGTAAAAGGTTCACTTTGCAGAACTGGTTACCCGAAATAATAGTTACTCGAGCTTGTTGGTTATTCACCTTGCTTGAACCACTTATAATGTGTTACACTGATGGTTGATTGGTTAGTCTTGGGTAGTATTGTTTATCAGGTTGGGGACACCGCGTACTGCCTTACATGGGTTGGGGGAGAATTCATAAGTTGAGTTTATAAGTGACTTCCTAAAGATTTCATTTATAG